>JAMQGT020014345.1:0-142679 GCA_024447675.2 Pterophyllum scalare
AGCGAAAATCTCCAGGAAGCTCAAAACCA
The DNA here is from genome assembly GCA_024447675.2 of Pterophyllum scalare. Lineage (NCBI taxonomy): Eukaryota > Metazoa > Chordata > Actinopteri > Cichliformes > Cichlidae > Pterophyllum > Pterophyllum scalare. Next base: position 30 of record JAMQGT020014345.1, read on the forward strand.
AACAGTCTTAAATGTGTTTTCAGATAAACCAGCGGAGGCTGTGATGGAAGAGGGGGAAAGAGACAATACTCTTCAGAATGAAGTGAAAGATAGTCTTCATTTAGACGATGCTGTGACAACAGTGCAGGAAGAGGAGGTTAAGCCAACACAAATGCATGAAATGCTGCAGAAAGATTTCTCATCTGAAAATGTGATTGATGATGCCACAGAAAACTCTTCAATTATTTCTGGAGACTTCGCCCAAACTGAAATCAACAGCACTTACCAGTCTCAACTGATGGTGCAGAATGCTGATGAATCTGCAACCGAACTGGAAGTTTCAAGTCCTGATGACAAACAAGGTGAATATCACTTTTTGACTGAGGAAAATGAGGAAGATGGTGCTTGTGACAGCAAAGACGCTGAAGTTTCTCTACAAACTCCACCCTCAGAAGTAAATACTCCTTTTGAATCCCAACTTGAGGACAATACTGTGAGTGTAGATGAGCAACGTCACGGTGACTTTGACAGGACAAACAAAAGAAAAATGGGATCCAGCCGTAGAAATAAAGGAAGGCAGCGTGAGAAGGAATTTGCAAATGAAGATACAATTGTTGATGAAACCCCCAAAACAACAAAAATATCAGCAACAGAGATGACAAGACCTGAAGAATTATTACAAGAACATGAGTGTGATGTTCCTCTGTCTGTGCCATGTGACAGCGCCATGTTTACAGTGTCTACACCTGCTTATTCCACTGAGGTCCAGAACCCAACTGCAGCAAGCTATCCTGAGATTAGCTCGGAGAGTTTCACTCGTGAAAGCGAAAATCTCCAGGAAGCTCAAAACCAAACAGTCTTAAATGTGTTTTCAGATAAACCAGCGGAGGCTGTGATGGAAGAGGGGGAAAGAGACAATACTCTTCAGAATGAAGTGAAAGATAGTCTTCATTTAGACGATGCTGTGACAACACTGCAGGAAGAGGAGGTTAAGCCAACACAAATGCATGAAATGCTGCAGAAAGATTTCTCATCTGAAAATGTGATTGATGATGCCACAGAAAACTCTTCAATTATTTCTGGAGACTTCGCCCATACTGAAATCAACAGCACTTACCAGTCTCAACTGATGGTGCAGAATGCTGATGAATCTGCAACCAAACTGGAAGTTTCAAGTCCTGATGACAAACAAGGTGAATATCACTTTTTGACTGAGGAAAATGAGGAAGATGGTGCTTGTGACAGCAAAGATGCTGAAGTTTCTCTACAAACTCCACCCTCAGAAGTAAATACTCCTTTTGAATCCCAACTTGAGGACAATACTGTGAGTGTAGATGAGCAACGTCACGGTGACTTTGACAGGACAAACAAAAGAAAAATGGGATCCAGCCGTAGAAATAAAGGAAGGCAGCGTGAGAAGGAATTTGCAAATGAAGATACAATTGTTGATGAAACCCCCAAAACAACAAAAATATCAGCAACAGAGATGACAAGACCTGAAGAATTATTACAAGAACATGAGTGTGATGTTCCTCTGTCTGTGCCATGTGACAGCGCCATGTTTACAGTGTCTACACCTGCTTATTCCACTGAGGTCCAGAACCCAACTGCAGCAAGCTATCCTGAGATTAGCTCGGAGAGTTTCACTCGTGAAAGCGAAAATCTCCAGGAAGCTCAAAACCAAACAGTCCTAAATGTGTTTTCAGATAAACCAGCGGAGGCTGTGATGGAAGAGGGGGAAAGAGACAATACTCTTCAGAATGAAGTGAAAGATAGTCTTCATTTAGACGATGCTGTGACAACACTGCAGGAAGAGGAGGTTAAGCCAACACAAATGCAAGAAATGCTGCAGAAAGGTTTCTCATCTGAAAATGTGATTGATGATGCCACAGAAAACTCTTCAATTATTTCTGGAGACTTCGCCAAACTGAAATCAACAGCACTTACCAGTCTCAACTGATGGTGCAGAATGCTGATGAATCTGCAACCGAACTGGAAGTTTCAAGTCCTGATGACAAACAAGGTGAATATCACTTTTTGACTGAGGAAAATGAGGAAGATGGTGCTTGTGACAGCAAAGACGCTGAAGTTTCTCTACAAACTCCACCCTCAGAAGTAAATACTCCTTTTGAATCCCAACTTGAGGACAATACTGTGAGTGTAGATGAGCAACATCACGGTGACTTTGACAGGACAAACAAAAGAAAAATGGGATCCAGCCGTAGAAATAAAGGAAGGCAGCGTGAGAAGGAATTTGCAAATGAAGATACAATTGTTGATGAAACCCCCAAAACAACAAAAATATCAGCAACAGAGATGACAAGACCTGAAGAATTATTACAAGAACATGAGTGTGATGTTCCTCTGTCTGTGCCATGTGACAGCGCCATGTTTACAGTGTCTACACCTGCTTATTCCACTGAGGTCCAGAACCCAACTGCAGCAAGCTATCCTGAGATTAGCTCGGAGAGTTTCACTCGTGAAAGCGAAAATGTCCAGGAAGCTCAAAACCAAACAGTCTTAAATGTGTTTTCAGATAAACCAGCGGAGGCTGTGATGAAGAGGGGGAAAGAGACAATACTCTTCAGAATGAAGTGAAAGATAGTCTTCATTTAGACGATGCTGTGACAACACTGCAGGAAGAGGAGGTTAAGCCAACACAAATGCATGAAATGCTGCAAAAAGATTTCTCATCTGAAAATGTGATTGATGATGCCACAGAAAACTCTTCAATTATTTCTGGAGACTTCGCCCATACTGAAATCAACAGCACTTACCAGTCTCAACTGATGGTGCAGAATGCTGATGAATCTGCAACCAAACTGGAAGTTTCAAGTCCTGATGACAAACAAGGTGAATATCACTTTTTGACTGAGGAAAATGAGGAAGATGGTGCTTGTGACAGCAAAGATGCTGAAGTTTCTCTACAAACTCCACCCTCAGAAGTAAATACTCCTTTTGAATCCCACCTTGAGGACAATACTATCAGTGTAGATAAGCAACGTCACAGTGACTTTGACAGGACAAACAAAAGAAAAATGGGATCCAGCCGTAGAAATAAAGGAAGGCAGCGTGAGAAGGAATTTGCAAATGAAGATACAATTGTTGATGAAACCCCCAAAACAACAAAAATATCAGCAACAGAGACGACAATACCTGAAGAATTATTACAAGAACATGAGTGTGATGTTCCTCTGTCTGTGCCATGTGACAGCGCCATGTTTACAGTGTCTACACCTGCTTATTCCACTGAGGTCCAGAACCCAACTGCAGCAAGCTATCCTGAGATTAGCTCGGAGAGTTTCACTTGTGAAAGCGAAAATCTCCAGGAAGCTCAAAACCAAACAGTCCTAAATGTGTTTTCAGATAAACCAGCGGAGGCTGTGATGGAAGAGGGGGAAAGAGACAATACTCTTCAGAATGAAGTGAAAGATAGTCTTCATTTAGACGATGCTGTGACAACACTGCAGGAAGAGGAGGTTAAGCCAACACAAATGCATGAAATGCTGCAGAAAGATTTCTCATCTGAAAATGTGATTGATGATGCCACAGAAAACTCTTCAATTATTTCTGGAGACTTCGCCCATACTGAAATCAACAGCACTTACCAGTCTCAACTGATGGTGCAGAATGCTGATGAATCTGCAACCGAACTGGAAGTTTCAAGTCCTGATGACAAACAAGGTGAATATCACTTTTTGACTGAGGAAAATGAGGAAGATGGTGCTTGTGACAGCAAAGACGCTGAAGTTTCTCTACAAACTCCACCCTCAGAAGTAAATACTCCTTTTGAATCCCAACTTGAGGACAATACTGTGAGTGTAGATGAGCAACATCACGGTGACTTTGACAGGACAAACAAAAGAAAAATGGGATCCAGCCGTAGAAATAAAGGAAGGCAGCGTGAGAAGGAATTTGCAAATGAAGATACAATTGTTGATGAAACCCCCAAAACAACAAAAATATCAGCAACAGAGATGACAAGACCTGAAGAATTATTACAAGAACATGAGTGTGATGTTCCTCTGTCTGTGCCATGTGACAGCGCCATGTTTACAGTGTCTACACCTGCTTATTCCACTGAGGTCCAGAACCCAACTGCAGCAAGCTATCCTGAGATTAGCTCGGAGAGTTTCACTCGTGAAAGCGAAAATCTCCAGGAAGCTCAAAACCAAACAGTCTTAAATGTGTTTTCAGATAAACCAGCGGAGGCTGTGATGGAAGAGGGGGAAAGAGACAATACTCTTCAGAATGAAGTGAAAGATAGTCTTCATTTAGACGATGCTGTGACAACACTGCAGGAAGAGGAGGTTAAGCCAACACAAATGCATGAAATGCTGCAAAAAGATTTCTCATCTGAAAATGTGATTGATGATGCCACAGAAAACTCTTCAATTATTTCTGGAGACTTCGCCCATACTGAAATCAACAGCACTTACCAGTCTCAACTGATGGTGCAGAATGCTGATGAATCTGCAACCAAACTGGAAGTTTCAAGTCCTGATGACAAACAAGGTGAATATCACTTTTTGACTGAGAAAAATGAGGAAGATGGTGCTTGTGACAGCAAAGATACTGAAGTTTCTCTACAAACTCCACCCTCAGAAGTAAATACTCCTTTTGAATCCCACCTTGAGGACAATACTATCAGTGTAGATAAGCAACGTCACAGTGACTTTGACAGGACAAACAAAAGAAAAATGGGATCCAGCCGTAGAAATAAAGGAAGGCAGCGTGAGAAGGAATTTGCAAATGAAGATACAATTGTTGATGAAACCCCCAAAACAACAAAAATATCAGCAACAGAGACGACAATACCTGAAGAATTATTACAAGAACATGAGTGTGATGTTCCTCTGTCTGTGCCATGTGACAGCGCCATGTTTACAGTGTCTACACCTGCTTATTCCACTGAGGTCCAGAACCCAACTGCAGCAAGCTATCCTGAGATTAGCTCGGAGAGTTTCACTTGTGAAAGCGAAAATCTCCAGGAAGCTCAAAACCAAACAGTCCTAAATGTGTTTTCAGATAAACCAGCGGAGGCTGTGATGGAAGAGGGGGAAAGAGACAATACTCTTCAGAATGAAGTGAAAGATAGTCTTCATTTAGACGATGCTGTGACAACACTGCAGGAAGAGGAGGTTAAGCCAACACAAATGCATGAAATGCTGCAGAAAGATTTCTCATCTGAAAATGTGATTGATGATGCCACAGAAAACTCTTCAATTATTTCTGGAGACTTCGCCCATACTGAAATCAACAGCACTTACCAGTCTCAACTGATGGTGCAGAATGCTGATGAATCTGCAACCGAACTGGAAGTTTCAAGTCCTGATGACAAACAAGGTGAATATCACTTTTTGACTGAGGAAAATGAGGAAGATGGTGCTTGTGACAGCAAAGACGCTGAAGTTTCTCTACAAACTCCACCCTCAGAAGTAAATACTCCTTTTGAATCCCAACTTGAGGACAATACTGTGAGTGTAGATGAGCAACATCACGGTGACTTTGACAGGACAAACAAAAGAAAAATGGGATCCAGCCGTAGAAATAAAGGAAGGCAGCGTGAGAAGGAATTTGCAAATGAAGATACAATTGTTGATGAAACCCCCAAAACAACAAAAATATCAGCAACAGAGATGACAAGACCTGAAGAATTATTACAAGAACATGAGTGTGATGTTCCTCTGTCTGTGCCATGTGACAGCGCCATGTTTACAGTGTCTACACCTGCTTATTCCACTGAGGTCCAGAACCCAACTGCAGCAAGCTATCCTGAGATTAGCTCGGAGAGTTTCACTCGTGAAAGCGAAAATCTCCAGGAAGCTCAAAACCAAACAGTCTTAAATGTGTTTTCAGATAAACCAGCGGAGGCTGTGATGGAAGAGGGGGAAAGAGACAATACTCTTCAGAATGAAGTGAAAGATAGTCTTCATTTAGACGATGCTGTGACAACACTGCAGGAAGAGGAGGTTAAGCCAACACAAATGCATGAAATGCTGCAAAAAGATTTCTCATCTGAAAATGTGATTGATGATGCCACAGAAAACTCTTCAATTATTTCTGGAGACTTCGCCCATACTGAAATCAACAGCACTTACCAGTCTCAACTGATGGTGCAGAATGCTGATGAATCTGCAACCAAACTGGAAGTTTCAAGTCCTGATGACAAACAAGGTGAATATCACTTTTTGACTGAGAAAAATGAGGAAGATGGTGCTTGTGACAGCAAAGATACTGAAGTTTCTCTACAAACTCCACCCTCAGAAGTAAATACTCCTTTTGAATCCCACCTTGAGGACAATACTATCAGTGTAGATAAGCAACGTCACAGTGACTTTGACAGGACAAACAAAAGAAAAATGGGATCCAGCCGTAGAAATAAAGGAAGGCAGCGTGAGAAGGAATTTGCAAATAAAGATACAATTGTTGATGAAACCCCCAAAACAACAAAAATATCAGCAACAGAGACGACAAGACCTGAAGAATTATTACAAGAACATGAGTGTGATGTTCCTCTGTCTGTCCCATGTGACAGTGCCATGTTTACAGTGTCTACACCTGCTTATTCCACTGAGGTCCAGAACCCAACTGCAGCAAGCTATCCTGAGATTAGCTCGGAGAGTTTCACTCGTGAAAGCGAAAATCTCCAGGAAGATCAAAACCAAACAGTCTTAGATGTAGTTTCAGATACAGAAGTGGTGATTGGGCTGAAAGAAGTGGAAAAACAGGACGACACCAATCTGTTAACACAGAATGCAAATTTACAAGGCAACAATTTGTTCAGTAGGGCAACAGAATGTATGATCACAACTGAGATAACAAGTGAAAAAAGCACCCTCAGAGGAAGCAGTGACGTTGAAGGCAGAGCTGTGCAAGAAACATTTTTATTATCAAAAGATGTTTTGTCTACAAATAGGGAACAACATGAGCACTGCAACCCAGATGAAGTCACCAGAGCTCATCAGTCAGACAGTGCATCAATGCATCAAACTGACTACACCTCAGTTACACAGAGAGAATATTCTCACCAAACACCCATATCTGAAACAAATACCTCTTTGGACTTCCAACCTCAGGATAATTCTCAGAGCATCACAGAGGATTTCACAGCCCTCAACCGTGCAGGGAACAGAAAGAAACTGGGGTCAAGCCGAAGAAATAAAGGAAGACAATATGTCTATGACACTGATGCTCATCAGGAACTTAAAAATGAAGTTGTAGAAAGTCATACAAGTGATGAAGCTGTCAAAACAGTTAAAATGTCGCCATCAACAGATATAGCAAAGGAGGAACAAGCAGACGACCTCATATCCACTGAGAAAGCAATGCAGATTAGCTCAGCTGCAAATGAAATTGAAAATACAAAAAAGCTCTCAGAGGAAGATTCATTTGTCTTACAAAATGATATGGACAGCAGTACAATTGTGACATCAGACAGTAATTCATGCTCAAATAATGATGGTTTTCTTAATTCTAACCAGGATGTCAATGAGGAAAATAAACTTGTTGAAGAGACTGAGGATTTGGATCAGCTTACAGGATGTGACACAGTTACAAAGCACCTGATGCAATCGCCACAAGCCTCAGTTTGTAACGTTGCCTCAGACATGCAACATATCTCATATCATGATGGCATTATAAGCTCTAGCTCTGTGGATGTGCTTGATAAAGAAGAAGCGCTTCAGATCCAAAACGCGACAACTCTATCTTCAGACAAAGACCTACTGGGACAACAAATCGAAGACATGAGTACTTCAAACGAAGTTGTGTCTACTGCAAAAGAACCAGCTTTGCATGCATCAGATGGAATGGCAATTTGTACAGCAATGCATGCAAGTAACAACCAGCAAGAACAAACTCAATCGGGTAACAGAAATAATCTGCAGATAAATCCAAAACAGAAGAGGAGAAAGATGGGTTCTACTCGCAGGACTCAACTCAACAGGAAAAATGAAGAGGAAACAGACAACACAGATGAAACCAAGGAAAGTGAGTTTAACGCTGAAGTTATTATGCAGAATCTTGACAAGATGGACGCGGGAGAGTTACTGTTAACTACAGAGGTATCAGAAAATGAAACTGCACAGCCGTTATTCTCTGCTGTTCATAAACAACAGGAAACTGATGAAGCCACTTCTGTACCAAGCAGTACAGAGAGCAATGTGACACCAGTAGAAGATTTTAAGGCCCCTCTTCCTAAGCAGTCTACTTCCCTCATTGAAGAAACTATCAGTCCGTTTACATGTGCTAAGGTAGGTGATGTAAGGGAAGATATTGTGGAGCTGCCACAGCTAGATGATTGCACAAACTCTGATATGCAAATAACCACTGTGGTCGTGGGTAGAAGCAGACGCTCCATAAATCAGTTGCTACTCCCAAATACCGAGGCTGCATCAGACACTGGCATAACAGAAGGGAGCTTAGTATCTTCTACTGAGGCCAGGCAGACTACACAAAGTGACACAGAAAGGCCAGGGAGCATAAAGGTAATACAAGATCAAGACACTAATGAGAAAAAGTCAAATGACTTGAATGACAAAGACCCAGAGATGAAGAGTTCAAGTCCAAATCTAAATTCGACCAACAGGAGAAGAAAAATGGGCTCCACTCGCAAGAATCTTGGATCCAGAAACAAAGAAGACCTGCACCAACAGCAGGAGGTGGATAATGAAGCAAAAGAGATGGGAACAAATGTTGCAGACACTGAGAGATACCCTGGAATCACAGAAGAGCTTCAGCTTCACATAGAACCCAAAGACAGTGACCGTGAACACGCAAAAGAGAAAGTATTTGAAACAGTGGAAATCAGCCCTCCTGGTCTGTCTAAAGTTAAATCTCTGGTTGAGCAAACAGCTGAAGAAAGGCCTGATTCTCAAGGCCAACTAATAGAAACAGAGCATAGACTGACTGCAAATTACCTCCTATCTACCTCCCCCAACAATGATGTGGTGTCAGAATCAGCATCTGGAGGGAGGAAAAGAAAAATGGGATCTAGCCGAAAGACCCGCGGACATCAACATACAGAAGACCAAATAGCAGAGGGTGCAATAATAGATGATCAAAATGGGAGAGATGCCAAAATTTCAGCGGTAAGCAGCAATATATTGTTTTTTTGTTTTGTTTTTTCCCCTCTATCTAGCAGAAATCCTAATTGTTTCCAATTTTACCAAAAACTATATTTAAATATATTTAAATTTGAACACTAAATGGTATGTTTAGTTATTGAACTTAGTTGTATTTATAATTTTGTGCCTTTAACTTGAAGTGAATGGTTATTATTGGACAAGTGAGTGTTCTTTCAACATAGCAAGTCTACATTTGTCTGTACTTCTCATTTGCTGTTGACACCTTGCAAACCCATCAAATGTTTGTGGCAAGAACATACAACAGTGAACTAAAAAGAGGAACATGAGGTTTATATAGCATGTTTCACATACAGTAAAGGAGAACCTGCCATGAATGTTCCACCTTCTTTGGAAACCTGACAGATGAGGGCTTTGAATGAGATCAGAAAACGATGACTTTCAAGATGTCACAATAAATGAACACGGGAAACCTATATGTGTCACAATGTCACGTATTATTACAAGATGACTGATTAATAGATGATAACTGATTAAAGTAGAATGTATTCTACTGTCACCTCATGAATGAGTCTGTGATCCACACTCAGATGAGGTCCTATTTTTATCTTTCTGCAGGCTGAAGAAAGTGACACGAAACCATCATCGGGCATCTCAAAGAGTGGAGAGGACACAAAGGCTGTGAGGTGGGTTTGACACACAGAGATTAAAAGTTATTTAAAATTTACTCAGTGACAAATCTTGATTCCAGTTTTCAGAATAAGTACAAATTTGTTGTAATGTAATCTACTCAGTGTTATGCTGAATATGCATGTTCATATTCTATATGCAGCAATAAAGAACTAACTATAATGTCAGTCACCTCCAACAGCCTCACAGGGGGTGTAGTTCATATCTAGATGTTATTTTATTTTTCTCTGAAGCAGAGAAACTACAGCTTTGTAATACAGCAATCTCATCTCAAATCCTATTCTGAACTAGTTTTTATCTCATCAGAAAGTTACTTCCCTATCTGTTAGTCTTCAGAACAAAGACCATTCACTTCATAATGCCTGAAGACATTTTACAATTTGCTAATCTATTTGAGTTAGATTCATGTGAAAAAATAAGTACAATTTATTTTAATTATAATGTTTAATTCATCTGGACATTAAAAAAATCATCTGGCTCTTAGGTCTTAAAATTCAGTAAATAGAAGCTCAGAGGAATGACAACAAATGTCACATTACATTGTGTCAATATTTATTTAACAAAAACTAAGCCACAATGAAGAAGCAGTGTGTGAAAAAAGAAGTGCACTCTTACTGCTTGGGTGTACCTGCCTCTACAAACCCAGAAGTTTCCAATTTCCCAACAATTCCAAAACATTCAAGATAGCTGCCAATTTCCCCAGGACTGGCTGTCCCACAAATTCACTCCAAGGGTTGAACTGTGCAATGCTCAGAGAAACTGCGAAAAACCCAAGAGCTGCATCTCAGACTCTACAGGCCCACATGTTAAATTTAAGTTCAAGACAGCACAATTAACAAAAGACTGAACAAGTATGGCTTGTTTGGAAGAGTTGCCAGGTGCTGCCATGTTCGCTCCAAAAAAGAACATTGCAGCACAGCTTAGGTTTGCAAAGTTACATCTGAACAAACCAGAAGACATCTGGAACAATGTGCTTTAGACAGATGAGGCCAAAGTGGAGATGTCTGGCCATTATGAATGGCGGCACATTTGACAAAACCAAACACAGCACATCAGCATAAACACCTCATACTGTCAAGCACGGTGGTGGAGAGGTGACGATTTGTGCTTGATTTGCAGTCATGGGACCTGGGCACCTTGCAGTCATTGAGTCGAGCATTAAGTATTTTAGAGTCAAATGTAAAACAACCTGTCCAACAGCTGAAGTTTGATTCAAATTGGACCGTGCAACAGGACAGTGATCCTGAGCACGGCATCAAATCGACAACAATGACTGAAAAAGAAAAGAATCAAAGAACTGCAATGGTCTAGTCAAAGTCCAGACCTTAACCTAAATGAAATGCTATAGCAGGAGCTTAAGAAAGCTGTAAATAAACAAATGCCTGCAAATCTCAATGAACTTAAGCAATGGTGAAAAGAAGGTTTGGACAGAATTCCTTCACAAAGATGTGAGAGACCAACAAAGTCATACAGAAAACAGTTACTTCAAGTTATTTCTGTGAAAGGTGGTTCTACGAGATACTGAATCATAGGGTGTGTTTTGGTTTTTTTTGGAAAATGCTAATGCATTTTGGCTTAGTATTTGTTAAATTAATAATGACATGGTGCAATATGTTGTGTGTTGTTTTTTGATACTGTATTTTTAGTGGGTTTTCCCTTTACAAGAATATAAGAACATCAAAAGAAACTGAAACAATTATAAAAAAAAAACACACACACACACACAGGAGCATGATAGGTTGCCTTATTTACAATGTGCTTCTATATGTCCATATTTAAATTGTTTCATTCACTTGTCATTGATGCATATAAAGACTGTGTGTTCTGAGGTTGTATTTAAATCATTTTAGAACCTGGAAATGACTGGGTGATTTATTATCTCCGGATACATAAAAACTTGAATTGAAAGAGGGTGTACTTTCCTTCTTTTTGCAAGCTTTAAACATACAGTTATGCAGTTACTACTGTACAATGCATATAATAGATGGAGGAAACTCTATACAGTACAAACAGTTTTCAGGTGACCTGCTCAGAGCTGTGCTTTAATCACGCACAGCTTCCTTCTCCTCACTTTTTTAAAATAAATAATCGCAGTTTAAGTGAATGATAGAAATCCTTGCACAACAAATGATCGTCATTTCTCAAACTTAGATATAAACTTGTGAATTTCTGAAAATTGACAGCTTCAACCTTGCAGAGCCTTGAATGTGGCTCATTTACACTGTATATATCATGAACTTTGAACTGTGTCTGTTCCACAGTGAGAAGACTTCAGCCAAACCTTGTAATGCTGAAACCTTCCTGGGTCAAGAGAGTCAAACCCTTTCTTTGGGTAAGAAGGCGATCAGTGTCACAGCAGATTACCAATAATTAGAGGGAAGGTATACATCAAAAGTTAGAAATACAATGTGTGACCAGACGTTTTTGTTTTAGTCGGTAATCCCGGAGGGACAGACCTCAAATCAAAGCGTTATGATGTGGTAATGATCGGAGACAGCAGCGTGGGAAAGACCTCCTTCATGAAAAGAGCTCAGAGTGGGAAGTTTTCTTTAGATTTGCCTGCCTCAATCGGTAAGATCCTGAATTTTATTTTACAATTAATCCTACAAATGTGTGTAAAAGTGATGCCATGTAAATATTCTTTATAGGCCTGGATTCGCTGATTTGGCCCGTTGTAGTAGATGGAAAACCTCTGGTACTACAGCTATGGGACACAGCAGGTCAAGAAAGGTATGTCTCCTCTCTCCTTTCAGAGTATATCGTTAAGACAAATTTTTGGTGTTTCACAGGACATATAAATAATACATCACTGTGCAAAAGTTTTGAGCCACGCTTCATTTTATATTTTGCTAAGAAAATATGAAATAGCAACAGTGATTTATTAAAACATGTCCAAACATACATGGAAATACAGAAAACAGTGTTTTTGCCTTATATTGCCTGTCTTTTGTTCTGTTCTCTGTCAAGATGATTCCACACTGCTTCAGTAATGTTGAGGTCTGGGCTCTGCGGAGGGCAATCCATGACTGACAGTATTCCAGTGCATGTTTTTCTATACAAGTATGCTTTTACTGTAGTGGCAGTGTGTTTGGGATCACTGTAAAATGAAGCTGTTACCAATCAGATGTTTTCCAGGTATTGCATGGTGGATCAAAATCTCATGATACTTTTCTGAGTTTATATTTCCATCAATTTTGACAACTGGTCCAACAGCAATGGCTGAAATTCAGCTCCAAGCCATGATAGAGCCTCCAACATATTTTACAGATGGCTGTAGACACTCACTGTTGTAGCTCTATCCTCGACCTCCTCAGTACACATCAACGACAATTCGAACCAAAAGTTTCATATTTGGATTCATCACTTGATAAGAGCTGTTGCACATTTAGCATACTTCAGTCTTTTCTCCCTGTTTCCCTTCCTTAAGAATGGCTACTTGACAGCCACCATTCCACTGAGACCATTTTGATGAGACTTCAGCAAACAGGAGATGGTTCAACTGAAGCTCAACTGATGCAGTGGTTAATCTGCTGTTGTTTTTTAAGCCTACCACTTGTCTTCCATTTGATCAGTTTCCTCATTTTCTTAAGGACACGCTGCACACCATGTTAAGATAAGCCAGGTTTTCGGCTAATAGCTTTTTAGGAATGACCTTGTTGGTGCAAAAATACTACGTTATGCCTGTCAAAAAGTTATCTTTGGCATTTCTTTCATAGATTCAACTAAAGAAATGGGAACAAATCATATTTTTGTGACAGGCTGCTAGTAACGAAGTGCCTAAACATACAGTTAGTTAAAGTTAGGTGCCTTGTTTGTGCTAGGTCAGTGTTAAGTAGCTTCATGTTCAGGTACAGGGACTGGACTGAAAATGAAAGAAAAAGCAGCCAATGTCCAAAGAAAAAGTTTGAAAGACCTTCAGAAACCCTGGAGAACTATTGCTCAAGACCACTTTCAAAAAAATGATAACCAAATCGGGCTCCTTGGAAAGAAAATACAAAGAAATGAGGTGTGACTCAAGACTTTTGCACAGTTTTGTAGTTGAAACAAGTATACTAGGTCAAATAAATATAAGTGAAAACTCCTTTTTGAATTTTTATTAAATCCTTCTTGGAGTCTGTTTTTTACAGTACAAGTAATGCCTGTAGGTGATTGGCTCACAGGCTGTAAGAGGATTACAAAAGGCATATCCGAAATATCACAGTCATCAGTGTGTTACGTATGATAGTATCAAAGTCCAACTTGTTTGGTATTTCACAACCCTGGGGGTTCAGGTTATCTTTCACATTTCATCTTATGTAAATTCTGTGAATGAGTAACTCTTCTGACTATAAAACACTGGCAGCGACGGGTCTGCATTCCCATGACATAATAAAGGCAAAAGTACTGTTTGTTTTAAAGTGCATCACTTATCTACTCAAGTTACGAATTCTGCCCTTGTGATTTCCTCGTACAGGGTACAGGTCTGTCAGGAGTAGGCATGGGCCAAATGGGAAAAGCAAAGATGACTGCATGATGTGCAAAAACAAAAAAAGTCATTCCAATCTTCCAATAAAGAAAAACAATGGTCAATTCTTTCTGATTTGGCATCCATTTCATATCCTGTGTACTGTTCATTTCTACCTATTAATTTCTATCACACTGTTCAGAAAACTAAAGGTAACCACTGATGCATGAGCCCCAAACTGCAATACAGCTGCATATCCAGAAGGAAAATCCTTAATGTCAAGCCTCAGCTTTAAACCAAGGTTGATATCGAGGTTTCAAAACAACTAAATGAGGACCCTCACCTGAGAAAAAGCCACTTCATGGAAAAAGTACAGGCTGTTATTTTATAGTTTATGATTGCCTGAATTTTGTGCCACAAGCAATGTCTTGCTGTTCTAGGGAGCGGCTGTTTTCTTTTCTTTCTTTTGTTTTTTTTTTCTGTGCATAGATAAACTTCCTTGATGGCCAAGGACACGCTAGCTGTCTCAGTGTACTGAGGGCTTCCTTGCCACTCTGTGTAGGCAGCACCCAGTGTTCAAAGCACTGTGTACACCTTGGAGTTCAACAAAGATCTGTAATTACTGCCTGTAGCAATGTTTACCTAAATAACACTTGCTATTGTAGAGTTTGCTACAATAGCAAGTGCTACAGAGCAGCCCATTTGAACACGTGCCAGACAATGTGCTCAGAACAGTGTGTGTGTGTGTGTGTGTGTGTGTGTGTGTGTGTGTGTGTGTGTGTGTGTGTGTGTGTGTGTGTGTGTGTGTGTGTGTGTGTGTGTGTGTGTGTGCTGAAGGACTGCTTCAGGCCAAAATGTAACTGGTTTCAAGAACTGGTTTAGCACTTCTCAATAATGTTTTGTATTGCAGTATTGCAGATTCCACAACACAATACAGACTTTGTTCCAGTAGCAGTGATGGACACAATGTACATGTAGTGTGAAGATGTCTCCAGTGCACACTTTCACACTTCATGTTGGTGAATTTTAGGTGGACGTGTGTTGGAGTCATATGGTTAAAATACACAGCAACAGTGACAGGGAGAAGTGCAGTTTACAAAAATCTTCCTACGATCCCATTTGTTTTAGTTTTGCTCCAAGCACAACTGGATTTACATTTACCCATTCTCGAAGACAAGTATGAGACAAGGAAGGATCTCGAAAAAAAAATTTAATAGCGTCTCTGCAAACTATATTAAATTACAAATTTCTGACATTGTCGAGTGAATGTGTGGAAAGTAATTAGAGTGTGCTAGTTGTGCAGTTAGTGTCTTTGTGGTTTCAAAAAGGAAATATGTAATAGATTGCCTCTGATGTCTTTTCTGTGTTCAAAGGTTTCCACAGCATCACCAAACAGAGTCTTCCACAAAGCCAAGGCCTTTCTTTTGATGTATGACATCACATCCACTAAAGTTTTTGCCTGCCGTCAGCTGACTGGGCAAACTGGTATTCAGGTATGATGCTTCTCCATCTTCAGTAGTTGATGTGTTTTTTTGTTTATTTGTTTTTTTAATCTGGCCTGGTATTCACTAGCACTGCTGTGGCACACAAACTCTTCAAAGCCCTTCATATTTAAGAACCTAACACAAATACAACGGCCACTTCATTAGGTACACAGGTTCAACTGCTCTTTAAAAAATATCTGATCAGCCAATCACATGGCAGCAAACTCAGTGCAATTAGGCATGTAGAATTTAACAAGATAAATCCTTATTTTTATTTTATTTTTAACTTATGTATTTAATAATAATAATGCCTTACTCTTATATAGCGCTTTTCAAGGTACCCAAAGACGCTTTACAATTTCAAGCACCATTCATTCACACATCAATCATACTTGGTGGTGGTAAGCTACTAATGTAGCTACAGCTGCCCTGGGGCAATCTGACAGAGGCGTGGCTGCCAATTCGCGCCTACGGCCCCTCCGACCACCACCAAACACACAACAACATTCACACTTAGGCAATGTGGGTTAAGTGTCTTGCCCAGGGACACAATGACAGCACACGCTCAGACGGGGACTCAAACCAGCGGCCCTCCAGTTGCGAGGTAAGCACCTACCCACTGCCACTCCACCATTTTTTTTATTATTATTATTTATTTATTTGTATGTATGTGCACTTACGTGCATATATGTATGTGTGTGTGTGTGTAACACAGGAGGGATGTGTAGAATGTTCCTGTGTCGTTTCCTTTGTTTACAAATATCTATATGCTCCATAGGTTTCATTCATGTTTAGTAATTCACTTCACAATATAGGGTATGGGGGGGGGGCGTAACTAGTGCCTTATTTGCTTGTTTTTTTTAAGTTTACCTTATATGGCTACAATGACTGGTTGCAAAATGTTGTTTATCCTTTCGCTGTTCTTTATCTTTTTGTTGCCTTTTCTTCCTCTCCCTCTTTATCTAATTTTGTAATTTTGCAATATTGGAAAACTTTAATAAAGAAATTAAGAAAAAAAAGAATTTAAAAAGATGACCCGCTAAAGTTCAAAGTGAGTATCAGAATGGGAAAGAAAGGTGATTTGATTGGTTTTGAACATGGCATGGTTGTTGATGCCAGATGAGCTGGTCTGAGTATTTCAGACCATTTGGGATTTTCCCCACACAACCTGCTGTGTTTGGAGGAGAATGGCCATACTGCTTTGATATGATAGGAAGGCAATAGTAACTCAAATAACCACTCTTTACAACCAAGGCATGCATAAGACTATCTCTGAGTAAACAATACACATAAACTGTGAAGTAGGTGGGTTACAGCAGCAAAAGAATCCACTGGGTGCTAATCCTGCCGGTTAAGAGCAGGAAACTGAGGTTATTCACACAAGCTCACCACAGTTGGTTAACAGAAGATTGGAAAAACACTGCCTGGTCTGATAAGTTTCCATTTCTGCTGTGACATTTGAATGGTAGGGTCAGAATTTGGCGTAAACAACATGAAAGCATGGATTCATCCTGCCCTGTTCAGGCTGTTGGTGGTGGATTTTCTTGGTACACTTAGTCCATGCTGACATGTTATCATGTCAATATGGACCAAAATCTCCGAGGAATATTTCCAACACCTATGCAATGAATCTATGAAACACAGAGTACCAACCTGTTACTAGCAAGGTGTGTACCTAACAAAGTGGCCTGTAAGTGCATAATCTACATTTAATATACTTACATTTGATACTGAATTGCATATTTAAAACAGCAGCACATATATATAACATTAATAGCAAAAGTGTCAAATATTATTATTTGCAGTGGATAAAAGTATCTGTAAAATATTAAGGATTTATAGTCAAATGTCTGAAACATTTGAACCAGCCTACAAAGTTAAACCAGTTTGTAAACACGTGCAAATCATCAAAAATAAATTGTGTTCTGCAGGAATCTGCAGCTGAAAATGTCATCGTTTTACTTCTTGGAAACAAGAACGACTGTTCACAACGACAGGTTAAAACTCATCAGGGGGAAATTCTCGCCAAGGTGCAAACACGGTGCATTACACCCACTCATGACACAATCACATTCAGCTCAGTAGTTTTAATTATTAAACAGCCACAGTGAGTGCAGTTTTTCCATTTGACTCCACAGGAATATGACTTTGAGTTTATGGAGTGCAGTGCTGCCACAGGTGAAAATGTGATCCAGTCTTTGGAAATTGTAGCCAGGTACATGGATAATTTTATTATGCCTTTTAACATGTCTCTGTAACGTGTTTTAGCATGCCTTTTAATATCTCTGTGTGTCGCCTGCTGTGACATCAGCTCATTGCGTTTTTGCTGTGTTGTTGCCAGGAAGCTGAGTCAAAGAATTGACACAAGAGAAGAAACCACAGTGTTGCAGAAAGAGCCAGAACAGAAAAAAAGCTCAAGATGTTGCTGAACAAAAAAAAACAGACAAGTGGTGAGATCCTGCAAACGAGAGCACACTATACTGGTCTGGCTTTCTTGTAACCCAATGCATTCGATTATTTAACTTTAACGTGACTGTGTATACTATCTCATTACCTTTAGCTTTTAAATTATTTCTTCCAAACCCTTTTATGTGGAATATTAGTTTAGAGGGCAAGAGATAACAGTGACTGAAGTTCTATACTTGCAGGAGAAGGCTTCCTCAGTATTCACTTACTTAATAACTACTCTATAATTTAATGCATATACAAGCTATCATTTTGCACAGTGTGCCTTTTATTTTGTAACATTAGTTTTTCTTCTGCAATATGAAATTTTTGTGCAATTTCTAATAATTTCAACTTGTTTTTTTCCAGATTGAAATTCTTCCATATGAAGCTGTAGTAACTAATCTCACAAGTTTAATATATTAGTTACAAGCTGAATTTCACAAAGTCAATCTCTGTTCTACATCTATTGAATGTGTGCGCTACACTGTATTCACTTTATGGACTTGAACTAAAATTAAATGTAAATGTGTATATAGTATGTTTAATCTTAACAGGCAAATTGCCTCTCAGAGCTTACGGATATTTCCAAAGATCAAGAGAACATGTGAACAAGAGCAAATCTTTGTATTTGTACCCATTTAGAAAAGTGTTGAATAATTACATTTCATGAAATCATTATATAATTATATTAGTTTTATCATGAGTTTGTTTAGCCTCTCTTTTAAATTAATAGTGTTGGAATTCATCTTCATTTATCACGTGTCAGGTCTGACACCCAACTATAAATAACTGTAATTCCTCTATAATTAAATACAGCATTGTTGACACAATCAACTTCATTCATTCATTCCAAACATGAATGTATTTTTTTATTCTTGTGCTTTTCCTTTGTGACAGAGTACCTTTAATCAAATTGTTTTAATGACATGTCTCATGATTAATAAATCTCCAGAAAAACAATCTGCCTGCTTGTGTACTTAATCTGCGCCCTCGTGGAAGTTATGTGTTTCCAGACTGACAAAGACAACTGTGTTAGCCGTGGAACAAGTTCTACAATGGTATGAAGAGCATGACAACAATGGCGCCACTGCAATAATCTCATAAGGTCCGAACTGAGGTTTTGTGGCAAATAGAAATGCACTGATATCATGGGATACATATAACCACCTATGAGATGTTCAGTCGAGTTATTCAGTTAATTCTGTTTCACGTTTAAACATTTAAAACATCAAATACCCACTATTGATGGATTTTTGTAGTACAAATTCCAGTGTTTTCATATCCAGAGTAACTGCTGCTGTGAAGTTTGTGTTGTAAACCAAATGAACGTAACATAGTTATAGACATTTGTATTTCAGCAAGCAAAACTTTGAAAAAACACACATCCACACCAGAATGTAGGCAGGTGGTGGGCCACAAAAACAAGTCAATGGAAAAAGTAAAGAAAACAACAGCCCGCACACTGCGAGGCTCCAGTTTTGCCTATTTGGAGCTGGAACCCTGCTGCGCACAAGCTGTTAAAGCATACAACTCATCATTTCCAGTAGTGGAAATGTAGCTTTTTTCCCCATAAATAATCTCAAATCACCATAATCCCTTTAAAAAAAAAAAAAAAAAACAACTTTAAATGAATTGAAGCAAACTTAAGCTTTATTTTAAGTTACCGTCTTTCTCCTGCATCACACATGATCTCACATTTCTCACAGATGGCTGACACTTTTATTTGGTTTCTTCACTTTTCCAAAGGCACTCAAACTTCACAGGGATAAGAACTGAATATGACCCGAGATCATCTAATAAACTACCAGTTTGAGAGGATGGATTTAAATTTAATCAATGTTTATCACTACTGAAACAACTTTAACTTTAACCTTTTGCCACTTGGGGGAGCATTTGTGCCAGTAAAGAATGTGCTTCAACTCATGTACAGACCTAAAAACAAAAACAAAGAAAGACAAAAAAAACCCCAGCAGTTCTACCACAATCAACTAAACACATTATTTTTGGTTATATTTTAATTTTAATTTAATTCATTGTATAAACAAACAATATTAACATTCAGGGAATAAAACAATACTGCAGCACTGCAAAATACAGTTAATGCCATAATTTGTTGGACAGTGATTATTTCTGTACCACACTGGGTTTTAAAATCAGTCTGTGACTGAAGTGCAAACTTTCAGTTTCGAGGGGTTTTATAAAAGCACTGCATTAACTGTTTACAAATTACAGCCATTTCTATACATGGTCCCCCATTTTCAGTCTCAAAAGTAATTTGACAATGGACCGACGAGCAGTTTTACGGGCAGATGAACCCTGTTCCCTTGTTATTTCATGGCAAATCATGCAGACATGAAGTTCAGTCGAAGCACTGAATTTATATTTTATAGCTTTTTACTACAGTATATTTTAAATAGGAGTCCCAAAGATGTCAGTGCAAGTGAGAGAGAGACCATCATCAGGCTGAAAACCCCAAACAGACCTATCAGAGAGCAAGAAGAGTGGCCAAACCAACAATATGGCTCATTCTGAAAAAGGTGGAATGCACTGGCCATCTCAGACCCACAAACAGGCAGTAAAGCGCTAATAGAGCACCTCAAGGGAGGAAACTGCATTTTTTTTATGTCCATAGGTTCTCGACTTCAGGCAGTAACTGACCACAAAGGATCCGAGCACTGAAAACAATCTTTATATTTAATGTTGGTTTGTCCAATTACTTATGAGCCTCTGAAAATAGGGGACTGAGTATAAAAATGGCTGTAATTCTTAAACAGTCAATGAAAATTTTCTGTAAAACCCCTTGAATTAAAGCTGAAAGTCTGCTCTTCACTCACATCTGGATTAACTGATTTAAAAACCACTTTGGTGTGTACAGAGGGGGGGGGTCTTCATCCAACAAATTATGGGCCTGACTGTAAATACGATACAGAAGTGTCTCTGTAGCTGCAGACAAATTTATATATTAAACCAACACGTAATAATAATAATCTTTTGTGTTGACAACATTTCTGGTTTGCAAACCTCCTTTTCTGGCTGAGCTGAACTGTGAGAAGTGATGCAGCATTGTACAGTTTTTTATGATTGAGTCCTAGGTGACAAGTTGCTCTACCTACCTAGCCACTCCTTCATTAACTTCATTTTGTTGAGTTTCTGTGATATTTTCTTCAGATGTTTGTAACGCTGGTGTTTTTACTGCTGCCTTAGAAGGTTTTTTACTTTTCTTAGTGGAGTGATATAGCTTGATGGCCTGCATTACATCAGGAGCAGTCCAGTGATGATGGGTCAGGGCGTCCTGCAGGGT
Organism: Pterophyllum scalare; assembly: GCA_024447675.2. Lineage (NCBI taxonomy): Eukaryota > Metazoa > Chordata > Actinopteri > Cichliformes > Cichlidae > Pterophyllum > Pterophyllum scalare. The sequence goes on from JAMQGT020014345.1 coordinate 21,462, forward strand.
GAAATGTCCATCTCTGGTGCGTCGTACATCCCTTACACACCGCTGTGCTGCGCAGTTCTAGTCCTATCTCATGCACAACTTTCCGCAAGTACTTCTGGGTCTCATTTAGGCACTGCACCTCTGTTAAAGCAGGAGACACGTGTTTGAAACCTGAACAGCATTTTTTTTTTTAAATTATCAAATATGTTCCATGTTTTCAAGTGAAGATTACCTAAAGTGAAGTTCGGGGGCTGAAAGCGAATGCAACGCAAGCCTGTCAAAATGGGTGCCGATTTCCCCTCTGGACCCAGCAAACCTTCCACAGCCATCTGATAGGCTTCCTGTGAGCGCATGTCTATGTTGGAATACCTGTACAGCAAAAAAAACTAGTCAAAGCCCCCTTCATCAATAGAATTAGTTAGTATTGTTATACTATCATATTTACAGAGGGCCTTAAGCATTAAAAAAAAAAAAAACAGCAAAAAAAAAAAAAAAACAAGAGGAGAGGGCAAAAGATGTCCATGTTGTGTTTACAGAAACCTAATGGCTTACATTAACAAAGCTTTTTGGTTGACTCCCTCCAGCATTGCCAGCACTCTCTCCAGTTTATCCTGTGTGATGTGATCTAGAAAACAGTTTTTTTAAAGGCAGATTTAGAGGGACATCAGTTCATGTAACACGCAAGTCTTCTGCTTAAAAAAAAGAAAAAAAAGAAAAGTGCTATTACAAGAAGAAGGGTTACATTAGACAGCATTCTTGTAAATTATACAACTATAAATCCTTTAAAACCACATATATAATTCAGGGTTGCAGGCAGGGCTGGACCCTATCCCAGCTGTCATAGGGCAAGAGGCAGGGTGCACCCTGAACAGGTCACCAGTTTATCACAGGGCTGACACAGAGAGACAGTCCGCTCGCATTCACACCTACAGCCAAATTACAATCACCATTAACCCAACATGCATGTCTTTGGACTGTGGGAGGAAGCCAGAGTACGCAGAGAACCTGCACAGGCAGTACATGCAAAGTCCCCACAAAAGTCCCAGCAGGTCAGTGGATTCAAACCCAGGACCCACCCCCACCCCATGCTGCGAGGTGATGGAGCTAACCACCACACCACTGTGTCATCAGAAGACCTTATAAACAAAACCTTTGTTATTTTAGGAGACAGGCTGAGGAAACCAAAACTAAAGGAGAAATGTTTCATACCATATGTGGACCTTTCCACAACTCGACCTGTGTGAGCAAAATTATCTGTGGCAGTCCCAAATTCACCCTCCAGGGTATAATCCTGGAACAAATAAAGTAGCATTAGACTTGTCAGCATTGCATCTGAACTCCATTATTTTATGTCTGAGCAGAAATTGCAAATTACCCTTGTGACTCTGGTCCTGTAGAAATCATTCAGAGCCTTGTTTCCGTTCCCAATAGCAAGAACTGAAGTTTAGAAATGTGTGGATATTCTCAGAGGCGTCACTGATTGAATACAAATACTGTCTGCAACAAACAGATTCTTTCAAATAACCAGCTCTAAAATCATACCTAGAATGCCGGAGGAGAAAGCGTCGAGGCGATGTCCAACTCCAACTCGAATATGCTGGAACTCAGGTCCAGTCACTAAAACACACAGTGAAACTTACACTACATTCACTCACTACAGTCCTCACCACGGCTGCAGTTTACATATAGTCCAGTTTTTTCTAAATTAAGGCCAGACTACATAGAAGACCTGATGCAAGTTAAAAGGGTAGATGCACAGTTCTGAGTCAGTCACATTAGAAATCTTCTCTAAGATCACTGCTAATGTCTTTTCTCCTTGGCATTATGTTAACACATATCTAAATGCTCCAGACCCAGATAGCAGTAAGGGGGTACTTTGTTTTTCACTCACTGTTTTGACATTTTTGGCTTAATTTTTGTTAAATAAACAATGACACAAAATAATGTTATGTATTGTTGTTTATCTGAGGTTGTATTTACCTAATTGGAAGACCTGCTAAGGACCTGAGGATTTTTATGTCCCGATACATAAAACCTCAGAAATTAAAGAGGGCACACTTTCTTTTTAACGTGACTGTACACAGTAATAGTAGAGCTTTAAGGTTTGTCAGTTTTAGTTGTCTTTGCACAAAATGAGGGCTGTAGATTTAGCCACCACATCATTTCCACTAAAGACAGAAGGAATGATTGACAGCAAATAAAACGTCATAACTTGACTATACTTTTTTTTTAAAAGGGATTTATGCTTTAGAGCTGTAGAGGCTATTGTAACTAATTTCTATTTTTCATAATGATGCTGACAAAGAACTGAATTGACCATCGTATCAACTCAATATTGCCCCCGACACCAATCACACCAAACCTGCAGACTGGGAAAGCCTGCAGTCACTGTAATTAATGCATGAACAAAACCACTAAATGTTATACAGCTGCAAACATACATTAAGCATTTGAATCTGTCCTGTGAACAGAGACAGCACTTGCTTGGTGATGCAAATCAAGATTTATCAGGTGACACAGTATGGTAGATATACATACCCAAAGGGTGCTTGGACAGTACAGGCACTGATGCCGCAGACACTGTGAGTCCTTTGGACGCTCCAGTTTCAGGGCTTGGGTGTGCCAAGAACCGGACCTCGTGGGAAAGTGGCTGGGAATGTGTAGCATCCAAACCTGAGTTGGGATACACCCACAAGAGATTCAGATGTTAAGTTAAAGGTACTGAAATGCCTCATTCACAGGGCAGGAGTAGTTGTTTGATAACAGGCTCACATTACAAGAGCGTAAGAATAAGTTAAACCCACCTTTAAGAAGATTCGTCTCAATGCTGTCCCGTACGAGCTTCCAGTGAACACCGGAGGGTTTGTAGACACAGAACAGACCCTCTAATTTCCGAAACATCCGAACAGCTGGAGTTGCCATAGTTTCAGCAACATCAGATTATCCCTATTTCATGAAAAACAAACAAAAAACCCTACGTCTCATGTTCACAGGTGACTAGTTTTGTTTTCTAACGCAGGCTTTATGTGACCTCCTCCATGTGAACCTTCGCGCATGTGTGCGCGATGACGGGTTTGATTGCTTCTTTTTGAACATACCGCCACCTGCTGTACTGGATGTATAAAATACCCTCTCTCAGGGCATACATGAGTAGAGGAAAGGTCACCAGGGCTTCCAACAGCATATTAAAACAGGATTGTGAGCGGTAACAACAACAACAACAACATAATAATAATAATAATAATAATAATAATAATAATGTTTTTTAAAATTATTATTTGTGTTTTAGGTTTTTAAGGCTTGGTCCAACAGATGGCAGTAGCAGCCGCCACTCACAGAAGGGCCGAAGACGAAGAAGAAGCCAGGCTGAAGACCTGTCACTTTTTACAGTCGTTGACAGCTGAGAAGGCTTTGGTAACATTTTTAACAGCGTTTGTAATTTAAGGTTTTGCTGTTAGCTTCTGTTGTCAAATTACGTTGTATGCTGCCAGTTACGTTAGCTGGTTTTAGTGAGACACTGGTAATAGAGAGGTGACTTTACGTAGTTAGTAGGAGTCAGAGGGGCGCTATTTGCAGTTAAGTCAAATCCGGTTTGATCGGTAGGATTAATAGCTGCTTTAAATGCGCAGGCCTCCGCAGACTCGCTGCTTCGTGGTAATTAAGCTGTGCAGTTTGGTGTAATGTTTACATTCTCCCAATATGGTGAGCTTTGAGGCAAGAAACTATTTACTATAACCACATACACTATATTGCCAAAAGTATTCGCTCATCTACCTTCAGACGCACATGAACTTGATGACATCCTATGTCATGTTTCATGAAATTGTCCAAAATGTCTTGGTATGCTGTGAAATAAGAGTTTTTTCTCTGGAACTAAGGCACCGAGCCCAACTCCTGAAAAACAATCCCACACCATAATGCCCCTCCACCAAACTACACACGGTACAGTACAGTCAGACAAGTACCGCTGTCCTGGCAACTGTCAAGCCCAGACTTGTCCATCGGATTTCCAGATGAAGAAGCGTGATTGGTCACTCCAGAGAACAGGTCTCCCCTGCTCTAGCCTCCTGAGACCTGAGGTCCTGTTTGCAATGCGTTTTTAATTTCTCCTAGATATTTGTGATTAGATGGACCTGATATGTATTTAAACTAAGCTTCCTCTTTGAACAGGAAGTTGTATTTTGTTACATGGTTGTTACATACTTTTGTGGAAAAAAAATGTCCACAGATGTGGACAATGGGATTATTTTATAGTATAACACAACAAAAACAACATGACTTAACAAAGTATAAAACACTATTGAGCAGAATGAAGTATAAGATGCAGCGAAGCCAAAATGTAATGTCCCCATATGTGGATGCAGGGTCTCAGGAGGCTAGAGTCTAGTGGCAGTGTGCTTTACACCACTGCATCCAATGCTTTGCATTGTGCCTGTGTAAGGCTTGGATGCAGCTGCTCAGCCATGGAAACCAATTCAGTGAAAGCTATATATTCATGTTCTCAAGCTTATCTGAAGGCCACATGAAGTTTGGAGGTCTGTAGCGATTGACTGCAGAAAGACCTCTGTGCACTATGTGCTCAGCATCCACTGACCACACTCTGTGATTTTACATGGCCTACCACTTCATGGCTGAGTTGCTGTTGTTCTCAATAGTAGCTGACTGTGGAATAGTTAATAGTGAGGAAATTTCACGACTGAACTTGTTGCTCAGGTGCCATCCTATCCTACCATGCTGGGATTCACTGAGCTCCTGAGAGTAACCCATTCTCTCACAAATGGTTGTAGAAGAAGTCTGTGTGCCTAGGTGCTTTGTTTTGTTTCACACCTGTGGCCATGGAAGTGACTGGAACACCTGAATTCAGTGATTTGGATGGGTGAGAAAATGTACTGTACTGTGAAGCAGGATTTGGTCTTATGGTAATTTCATGGTTAAACCTGGGCTTTCTGTACCATGAAGGTGGCTAACTTTGTCTTAGTGGGTTGGCACCCCATGGTAACTTGTACTGCGAACCTAACCTGCTCTGCAGCAGGTTATTGTGTTCCAGAGAAGGGAGCAAGAGATCGACTGATGGATTGGGGCTGTGGCTGCAGTGATGCAGATGTTGCAGCAGTCCATTGTGGTAAAGAGAACTGAGCATAAAAGCAGCTGTCGATTTACTGGTCAATCTACATCCCTACCCTCACCTATGGTCACAAGCTCTGGGTGGTGAAAAAACAAAATCGCAGATACAATTGGCGGAAACAAGCTTCCTCCAAAGGCTGGCTGGCCTCTCTTTTAGAGATTCAATTCAATTTTTTTTGTATAGTGCAAAATCACAAACAGTCACCTCAAGGCAAGATAGGGTGAGGAGTGCAGCCATCTAGGAGGGGCTCAGAGTAGAGCCACTTCTCCTCCACATTGAAAGGAGCCAGTTGAGGTGGTTGAAGCATCTGACTAGAATGCCTCCTGGCGCCTCTTGGGTGAGGTGTTCCGGTAATGTCCTACCAGGAGACGGCCACAGGGCAAACCCAAGACACAATGGAGGGAATATATCTCTCCATCCACCTCCTCCAGATAAGCTGGAGGAGGTGGCTGGGCAGAGGGAGGTCTGGGTTTCTCTGCTTAGGATGCTGCCCTAAGAAATAGGAAGAAACGTGGCTCTCTTCCTGTTAAAAACGGGGGTTCTTCCTTCCTGCTGTCACCAAGTGCTTGCTCATAGGGGATCATCCATTTTTTGTGGTTTTCCCCTCTAGTATTGTAGGGTCTTTACCTTACAGTAGTGATGGGCTTTACAAAACACTGAAACATTTGAAGCAATTGTGCCAGAATTTACTGAGGCTTCGAAACAGCCTGACTGCAGTCTCCACAGGGACACCTACTGGCCACTTTTGCTATCATCAAACCTTGATAATGATATTCTATGAAATAATGACACAGACAAGTGTTGCACAGTTCTAAAGAAAGTGACTTGGTATAACAGACTATCAGTAATTATGATCAGCATGTGTTTTGGAGAAATTTCCAAAATTTGTGGATTTGAATGTTGCCTACTTTGTAGGGAGGCAAAGTGTAGGTCCCAATAATCTTTGTGGAAGATGTTTTGTCTACAGTGGAATAAGGGACAAATCAAGTAATAATCACTAGATTTTTCATAAAGATTTTTATTTTAAAAAATGTATTTGTTGCAAATGACTTCCCTAACCTTGTAAGAAAACAAAAAACAAAAAAAAATCTCAAAGTTGGGATGTCTTTGGTTGACTTTAAAGCTTTCTGTGAGTTAGGTTTGTTCTACACACTGTCAAACAAACCTAGAAGCAGCAGGTGAGCCAGCTGTCGAAAACTGGGTGAAATCCTCCAAAACCTCAATCAGTCGTGGTCATGTGATGCAGGTACACTTAGGAGCAGCGTTTCGAAACATCTGCACTTTGTAAGCTCGACACAGCGCCAAAACATCAGTGTCGAGCAGTCCATTCCTACCTTACAATATAAAGCACCTTAGAGTTGTGCTGTATAAATTTAATCTACAAGATGTCAGGTTTGAATATTTGTTTCTTTGTTACTTGCAAGTTATGCTCTGTCTCTGTTTGTTATTGGTGTCTTGTGAGCCTGTTTCGACTGGGCATGTTGTCTTATGTGTGACACGATAATCTAACCCTTTCCTGTAATGAAAAGGTATAATTAAAATATGGGAAATGTTCTTAGTTTAAACGTTGTATATTTGGTCCAATTGGTCAACATAAACATGATGATATAATGGCGCACTGAGACTGCCTTCAGAAATCTTGTTTTACAGAAGTAATTCTGAATTTATCAAAAGATTCACCCTGACAAGCAGTCCCTGTAATAGGAAAATAAATAATAGTAATAATATTCAAACAAATAAAAACTAAGTGAAACTAAACTGAAAAAACAAAGAAAAATACTAACCAAAAACCAGATTTGGATTAACGGTTATTGTCTTCTCTCTTTGATGTTGAGCAAGAGTAATGCGAGCTCCTCTGCGCTGGGTGCTATGGGATGTGAAGGACACCCTGCTGAAGGTGCGTTCCTCTGTGGGAGAACAGTACTGTAAAGAGGCAGAACGTATGGGCTTGCGCATCAGTCCTGTGGAGGTCGACGCTGCTTTTCGGCAGGTTTATCGACAGCATTCCAGTACATACCCAAACTATGGCATCAATCAGGGTCTGAATGGACAGTCGTGGTGGAAGGGTGTAGTGCGGGACACTCTCTCCCAGTGTGGTGTACAAGAACCAGCCCTGCTAAACACAGTAGCCAACAATCTTTACCAGAACTTTTGCAACGCAGATAACTGGGAGGTAAGTGATCACTGACACATTCATACACCTAAAATACATTGTTTAAAACCAGTTTATCTTATAATAGCGTGTCATGTTAAACTGTATAAGTTTCCTCTGTTTCAGGTATTTCCGGACTCAAAGAAGGCCCTGGAGAGTTGTTCTTCTCTTGGACTGAAGCTGGGTGTAGTGTCCAACTTTGACAGCCGTCTAGAAGCAATCTTACATGTTTGTGGGCTGCTGTCGCACTTTAGCTTTTTAATAACATCAGAAGAGGCCGGTGTGGCAAAACCCAGTACTGCCATCTTTGATCAGGCACTGCAAAAATGTGGCGTGCCTGCTGATAGTGTAGCTCACATTGGGGACCATTATGTGAATGATTACCTCACTTCGCGGTCTGTGGGCATTCATGGGTTCCTTTTAGACAGACACTGCAAGCATGACCAGTTAGATGTTCCTCAAGGGCATCGACTGAGTTCACTGGATGAGCTGCCGTCACGGCTTCAGCAGCATATGAACTAATGTCAGTCATGGACATAACTACTCGGACCAACGGTGGTTTACTTATGGAAATCATTTCTGGGATGTTGACCTCAGTGAATCCAACTACTTCATCTCCATGTAACAAATTGAATGCGGACAGAAACTGACTGATAAATCCTGAAGATCGTGGGTTGTAATATAGTGTATAATTGTGTGTAAATTGGACAATTTTCATGTATTTGCACTTAGAAAGGATGTTGGAAGCAATAAAGGTCTAACTACTGTGTCTCTGAAAATTGATGTGCAATATAAAGTGAGGCAGCAAGCTTTTGTAAATACACTTAACTACACCAAAGAAATGCAATAAACAGGCAAATATCTTAAATACAATCCAATTCACCAGTTTGGCAGATATCACCAGACACTTCATTAGGTACACCTTGCTAATACCAGGTTAGACCACCTTTTGCGTTCATATTTGTCGTAATTCTTTATAGTACCTTCAACAAGGTGCTGAAAGCATTCCTCATAGATTTTGGTTCATATTGACATGATAGCATCAGGCAATCGCTATGTGCTGTTGCTCAGCTGCACATCCACGATGCATATCTGTTCCACCTCATCCCAAAGGTGCTCTATTGGCTCAAGATGTGGTGACTGTGGAGGCAATTTGGGTACAGTGAACTCATTGTCATGTTCAAGATACTAGGTTTAAATGATCTGAGCATTGTGACAACAGAAGATGGGTACAGAGTGTTCATAAAGGGACTGGCAGAATCAGCAATAATACCCAGGTAGGCTGTGACCTCTAAACGATACCCAACTGGGACAAAGGGGCCCAGATTGTGGCAAGAAATATCCACATTTACACCACTGCCACCCGCCTGAACTGTGTATACAGGGCAAGATGGATCTATGCTTTCATTCTTTATGGCAGATTCTGACGCTACTACCTTAATGTCACAGCAGAAATCAAGATTCATCAGATTAGGCAACATTTTTTAAATTTGGGAGCCTGTATGAATTTTCCTGTTGGCCTGATGTTATCTGCTGCTATTTTAAGGCTCAACATGCTGTGCATTCAGAGATGCTCTTTTGTAGACCTTGATTATGACAAATTGCTGAGTTACTATTGCCTTCCTATCAGCTATCAGTCATTCTCCTCTGGCATCAAGAAGGCATTTTCATCCAGAGAAAATCCCAGTAGATCAGTTTTTGAAATACTGAGACCGACCCCTCTTGCACCAACAACCATTCAGTTTGACTGCATCTATATGCCTGTATGCACCGAGTTGCTGCTATGTGACTGGCTGATTAGGTATTTGGATGAGAGAGTAGCTGAGTGCCAGTAAGTGTATAGTCACATCACATAATATATTATACATTTACAATATACATATCCAGCAGTTCAGACCAATGAGTCACAGGAAATCATAGCCAAAAACAGTAACAGTACTACTGCAACAAATGCACTGATCATGTAGCCTACAGATAGTGTTTTTGTGTGCTGGTGCCAAGATCAGAGGAAAACAAATAAGTGAAGACTACACCTTCTTTAAATAAAATTATATATATATATATATATATATATATATATATATATATATATAAAATAATAAGCTCATTAACCAGTGGACGATGTCCCCACATTTATGGAAACAATACAAAACTACTGGAGCAACCATTTGGCCTGAGCAGAGCTAATATGACTTGTGGGCAGAAAATGTATTTGCAACTGATTTTTTTTTTGGATGTGACTTGAAATAAAATTAAATTTAAAAAATTCTGACTCTATATTTAAAGCAACCACAGTAAAAATAAAAACATCATTAAAGCCAGAGTCATGGAAACAGCATGCACAAAACTCTGCAAACATCCAAGCATCAACTGAAATATCACAACAGGAGTCTTGCTGTAAAATAAAGTGTCCTGAAAGTTGCCTGCATGCTGTCAGTTTCTGCTCAGGATCAACTACCTGTGCACGGTTACATTTCTTTAAAGGTTATTTGCAAGCCGACCGTTTAACAGAAGCTAATAAGCTTTGATCATCCCTAATGATATTTTTCAGTGCTTAGTGAGCGGGACAAGGCAGGGTTGCTTATCCCTAATGCCTTTGTAAGTACTGATTTGAAACCATCTGGTCCGGAGCAGATACTGGGAATGCTGGGTTGTGGATCAAAAGAACCAGAAGAGGCGCTTTTGAGAAAAAGAAAAAAAAAAGAAGCAAAACCTCCAGCCTCTTATACATAATACGGATTAAATCTTATTTGGATGAGTGCCAGAGTTCAGAATTTAAAAAAAAAAAAAAAAAATGCTTTCCACTCTGTACGTGAAACATGAATCACCATCCAGTTTGTTTCCCCCAAGTCATAATTTCACTTTCTTTGAGTTGCTTCCAGTGAATTTCTTTCCCTGTCCGACTGTATGTTGAAGGGTATTGTATATCTTTAGGGAGGCATCCGCAAGAGCTGCTTAATTCAAAGCTGGTTTAGTAGCTCAGCCAGACGGCTCTAAAGGGCTCTGCAGAATCCAATTGCAGGCATAATGGGATTGCAAAAACAAAATGAAGCCTCTCATGCAGAGAGCCAAAAGGGAAGAGCAGAGGAGGTGCAGCATAATGAGGGAAGATATCAATCCAGTGACATACAAAAATACAAGCATGTCAGCTTGGGAAGCAGCCTCATGTCAGCGGATAAATGTTTTAATGTTAATAGGTATAGATTCTGTGAAATAAACGACATAAATAAATTTTTTTTTAAAAAGGCTGAATGGCTATATAGGGGAAGCTGAACAAAACATTTCCTTCAGCCATAAAAGCACTCAGGAGTTCTGCTCTTTGTTCAAATGTGCCTGGGGTTCAGGGTTTCGCGTTGGCATTTCTGCATCTTGAAATATTCAGTGGAAGAGAAAAATAGAGGAGCGTCAGAAAATTTAGATATTTCAAGAGGAGGAAAAAAAAGATTCACGAGTGAAAAGAAGGTCATGCAAGGAATCAAATAAGAGACTTGAGAGGTGGAACAACAATTTAGAGGCACATAGTAAAAAGACACACAGACATGCACTTACATGTTTAATTCTTCATTGGAAAACAAATAATTGAGGCTTTCCAATTGTGCCACAATAAGTGACACAGTAAAGGGATAATGAAAGAGAAGATCAACAGTGGGATGCTTCCACTCCATGAATCCCCCAAATATATCTGTTTTTGGATATTTACAAATCAGTCCTATAATAGACATGCAAAATCTGCCAATGCAAACATTAAATACTGTAAACAAAGACAAGTTTATCATCCACTCTGAGGCTTTTGGTATAGAAACACCATCACATTCACAATGAACTCACAAAGCACACACATATGCTTTATAATAGTGTCAATTGATTCCCTCACCAATAAAGTGAAATTATGAAGAAATTTCAAAATAATCATTTTAAACTTCAGAGCCCCCCCCCAATCTTAGGAGCATTGCTATAACATGCCACTCTTCTATTTTGTGCTTAAAAATAAAAGCTGTGATTTAAGTGCATGCATGCTTAGGGGATGTGTACAAACCGCGTGCTTCCTCCCATCAGTGCTCGTTCAGGCAGAGTTAGAAACAGCTGTATTTGGCATCTCTCATACGTGGATGCATTTGTTGTCTGCATTGTGCAGTGAGTGCCTTTTTTCTTTTTTTCTTTAAATAAATAGTGAACAAGCTTGCAGAAAAGTGCAATTTTGCAAAGGTACCATAAGATAAAAAGTGGCCACTCATGTGTTGGTAGAGTTATAGTTTACAAATAAATAAAGCAAAAGAAAAAAAACCACCTCTGATGCATGCACATGTTTAGATACAGCTTAGAATTTTTATATTATATATATATATTTTTCTTCTTCTTCAAAGAAACTGAAAACCATTTTATCTTCAGCTTTGAGAGTTTCATCAAAACACTACTAGGATAATTTAAAGCTGCAGTCTTTGTGTATATTTGCTAATTTAAGACCAGGGAATCAATCTTCAGTGAGTCCAACTAACGATTCTGACTTCTGTCAAGTGAAGTGAGCTTCTTCCTTAAAAACAGACTAAAACATGGTAAAGCACCAGTTTCCCCACACCAGAAATTCTTAAAAAGGTCCTTTGTGCTTATAGTTTTCAAAAAACGTGCAAAGATATTAAAAGACAAAAACAGGAATTGGGGACATGTGACTGAAGTAAATGAATTATTCTTGTCCCGCAGCTTTCCTATTCAGCATCCACACAGGATGATTAATGGCCTTGTAGATAAATCCCCATGTCCTCTAGGCCAGCCACAAACTGTAAATCAGGACACAGAGTTCTCATGCAGGATTTGAAAGCAGCTTCGTTCTCAGAGGTTCAAACTGATTGCTGCAGTTCTGAGTGAATTTCCAGGGAATCAAAGAGCAAAGCAAACACATCCCTACAGATTGTTGAAGTCCAAAAGTCATGAGTCATCAGGGAGGGAAATGGTCGTCTGCACCTCCCACATGAAGAAGGCCTACCTCAGTCACACAAAGACACTGTATTAACGCTTCGCTTCTGGCCTAGAGTACCACTGTGGATGCAATCCGCGGGGTTTGAGAGCCAGACAGTTGAAGATTTAACACAGCATGATGCCAAGAGCTCACGTTCGAGTGAGTGCTTTCTCAAACCACTGAAAGGCAGATATTAACACAAATGATAAAAGTTTGTTTCCAAAAAGCACATCAAGAATTTTTAAGGAAGTGTCTATTCAGTATTCAGAGGCTTATCAACAAATTAATGAGGTAAGAGCATAAAATTTGTTTAAAAACCATTATGACACAGTTTTTATGACCAGAGTTGTGGATCTTTGTGATTGCACCTTGTACCTGCATTGCTGTCCAATTACACCAGCCATGGATATGGTCACTATAGTGTGGACTAATCTGTGACTCAAAATATTCCCAACAGCTCTTACTAAAAACTTCAATGCATGGCTGTTCTGGGAATAAGAGACAAAATTTCCCATGTCCTGTTTGAAGAGCTCATACTTATGTTAAGAACCACTGACTGACTCACAGACAGATGTTGGAAACTACTGAGAAACAGACATACTTTTGGTGACAAGAAAAATGTCTACACAAGAAATTTTTAAACACAATCACGGACAGAGAAATACCATTTATCTGCATCACATCCAAATGTATGACTGTACACACTCTGCCTAAACACAGCAAATGCAGAAAGCCCATATTAAATGTCCACACTCTTTACTGCTCTCAACTTCCATTCTCTCATGTTCATCTAATGGATACTGCATCCCCTGCAGCGTGTAAGTGGAACTATGAAGTTAATAATGCACTTTGCAATAAGAAAGTAAAGACAAGTACCACTCTCAGATGGATAGCATGACATGCCATGCTTTTCTGTAACATAGTGATGTGCATGGCTCCGCCTGCGACAGTCCTGCCTCCACCAGCAACTGAAAGAAAATGGCAGCATGCAAACTCACTGTGGCATCAATTTCACTCCATTTTTAAATAAAGATGTACTGCTCTTACGGGACTGCGTGTTTATTATGGTAAATACTGCACAGTTTATCAGCTATGCATCCAGTGAATCTGTTACTTATAGTGCAATATATACATGTAACTTACTGTAAGACTGTACACAATACCATGATGAGAACACACCCAATCACACACAACACCAGCACTGTGGCCATGGTCTGTTGCCTGTGATTGGTTGCAACCACAGCGAGGAGGTCTGCATGCTCACATCTCATCCCGACAAAGCCTGGATGGCACCTGCAACACATAAAATCTAGATGATTAAATGTCGGCTAAAATGGAAAGTTGCAGCAGTTGTAGTTGTAAAAATAGAAGCTCTATGTTTTATCCAGTATCTGAAGAATCCTTATGAAAGCACAGACATCAGAATGCACTTTGTGAAACAATTTAAAAACACAGATTCAACAACAAAGGGCAGCGAAATCAATCAGGTACACAGAACAGCACTAGAATTAACTTGATGTATACTAAATGATTTGAAAACTTGAATTATTTCTAGACAGAAAAAAAGTCCTAACATAAACATAAAAAATAAAATAGAAAACACCTAGTGGAAAATCTTACATAATTAAGATCATGAGCCGGCAAGGCTGAGTCTTTCAGCTGTAAAGACTGGGGAGAGGGGGGTGTCAAACTGTTTGACAGTTAAACATAACATTTTGCAAAATTTAGGGATGTTTCATCATCCATGGTACATGCCATAATTAAAAGATTCATAGAGTCCAAAGAATTTGCTGTAAGCAAAGGACCAGGTTTAAAAACCGTACTCACTGGCCATGATTTTCAGGCCCTCAAGCAGGACTACAAAGTAGAAAACAGCCTGCACATGTGTACAGATTCTGTACTGGAAATGACTGCACCATCTCAGGAACAACATGAGAAAAAAAAAAAATTGCCATCGGTGATCAAAGTTTATATTTGCATCCATGCAATGCAGGTTTAAATTCTGCCGTGAAGACTAAAGCACACGTAATCAAGATAAGAAAATGACACACTGATGAACTTTGAGCAGCTGATCCACCAAGAATAGGGAAACATTTCAATTTCAGAACAACTGTAAGTGGTCTCCTCACTCCCAAAATGCAAACTATTATTAAAAGCAGAGGCGATTAAACACAGTATTTAATATGCACGTCCCAGCATTTTTTAAAGAACATCTTGCTGACATAAAATTCAAATCAAATCACGTATTTGTGACAATTATGAGATTTCACAAATTGCCTTTCAGTTCAGTGTGAGGTTTAAAGGTTTTTCAAATAATCGTTTCCATTTACATTTTACTCAGTGTCCCAGCACTTTTGAAAAGCAGGCTGTACACTAACAGGAGTGCAGTGCTGTCAACTTCAAGTTTCAGCTTCATTGGTACAAATGTTGTCTTTTCATGTGAGAATCACAAACAGAATGCAAAGGTGGTGTTTTATAACTATAAATCTGACTTACACACATGAAGGCGTTGCCTCCAGTATAATGAAGCGGCATGTGCCATGGAAGCAGAAGTGCCGGTGGGAGTCTGGACAGTCATCGAAATGAGACCGAACTGCTGCTGCTACAAACTCTGTTGAGACGATAATGTTGGTGTTACTGTTTATGTTGTTGATCTCAATAAAATTACCAAAGAAACATGTAGGTGTTTAAAAGTTAACATAGTGTTTTTGCACTGTTTCCCATTGAACCAAAATGAAACTTTGATAGTGTAGCTAATTCTTGAGAGTACAGTAGAAAGTACACTTGCCAGTCACCTCATTAGGTAAACCTGTTCAAATGCTCACTAACACATATACATGATCAGCCATAATATTATGACCATTGACTGGTGAAGTGGATAACACTGATTATCTTTTAGTGGGTGGGAGCAAGTGAACATTTTGTCCTCAAAGTTGACGTGTTAGAAGCATCCCTGGTCTGCAGTGGTCAGTATCTATCACTTACAGTACCTGGCACCAAGGATTTACTATGAAAAGAAGGCAAGCTGGTGGAGGCAGTTTGATGCTTTGGGCAATGTTCTGCTGGGAAACCTTGGGTCCTGCCATCCACGTGGATGTTACATTGAAACACACCACGTACTTAAGCACTGTTGTAGACTATGTACACCCTTTCATGGAAATGGTATTCCCTGATGGCTGTGGCCACTTTCAGCAGTATAATGCGCCCTGCCACAAAACAAGAATGGTTTGAGGAGCACAACAACAAGTTTGAGGTGTTGACTTGGCCTCCAAATTCCCCAGATCTCAATCAGCACAATATTAGGCAGGTGGTCAATGTTATGCCTGATTGGTGTATCTTATCAATCACATAGCAGCAACTCAGTGCATTTTGACATGAAAACATGGTCAAAATGACCTGCTGAAGTTCAACTTCAGCAGAATGGGGAAGAAAGGTGATTTAAGTGACTTTGAACATGACATGTTTGTTGCTGGGTATTTCAGAAACTGCTGATCTGATCCTATACAACCATCTCTAGGGTTTACAGAAGATGGTCAGAAGAAGAGAAAATATCCAGTGAGTGCCAGTTTTCTGGGTGAAAATAGTTGGTGATGTCAGAGGTCAGAAGAGAATGGCCAGACTGCTTTGAGCTGACAGGAAGGCAACAGTAACTCAACCACTCGTAACAGCCAAGGTATGCAGAAGAGGCAAAAGGTGGACCAATCTGGTATTAGCAAGGTGTAACCAAGAAAGTGGCTGGTTGAGTGTAAATGCCTACCAATATTTAGATTACTTAATATTACTGTTCAGGTGTTGAATGAGCAACCTACAAGAGCTCAGTATTTTAACTCTCCCTTAATGCCTCTAAATATATAAATTTTACCCAAGATTAGAAAATTGTATCAGTCCCCGTGCCTGTATTTAGAATAGTCAAGATGACAAAGGTGGATATCACAAATCTAAATGTAGTCTAAGCCTGCTAAGACCTGAAACAACAACATGTAGGAAATCCCACAGCCGTCACACCCACGCCACAGATGCCAGACTATAGTTCCCAGCTGCGTATTGTGGTGGCTTAAATCTCTTGTTGTACCAGGGAGGGACAATTACAGTAAAGAAAGTCAATGAAAACTCCTAGGGGGACCATGCAAACAAAAACCTTTTCCCACTGGGACTGAGGAGAGCACCCATCCCTGAAGGTTATATTGTTCTTAACAAAAAAAATATTAATGCCTTCAATGCAGCTTTTTTATCAGGCAGTAATCTCAGCTTTCACTGAAACAAAATAACTGGACAAAAATATTCTACTAAATGAACACCGAGACAAAACATGATGAAGGCAGTACAGTCAACCAGATTCCTACACTACTGACGCAAACAAAAGAGAATGTGGCACAACCATCCAAAACAGATGCCACTTTGTGGCATTCAGAATGAGGAGGTGAACATCCAGACAGATAGCTGTATCACAGCCTTCGTCACACACTCCATTCCAATGGTAAATGGGCTTTTGGACTGCAGCCTACATGCATTGTCTCCTTCTTTCAGACTCTGTGAAAGCCCTCTGTTGTGCCTCAGGCATCTGCCTGACAACCCGTCTCTCTTTCCATGTGATTTTGACAGTCAAATTGGAGTAAAATTGAGAATGAATACAGCCTTTAAGGCAAGAAAGGTGCTTTTCAGATAATAATTCAATACTGTAGGTGCAGCTTTTGTTAAACAGCTAATTATATACTGCTCATATACACTGCCCCTAATCTTTAATTTAACATAATTGTTCCCTGACTCACACTAAGAGGATCAATTATCAGTGCGCGCCACACTGTCTGCATAATGTTGATGCACTGTTGGGAAACATGGCAGTGAGAGTGGATGGGGGGGCTGCTATGAACAGAAATATCATGTGAAATGCAATAGACCATTTTCTATAGATGGCTTGGCAATGACCCTGAACTTCCTCCTGCAGCTTCACATGCTTGTGACCCAGATATACTGAAACTTACTTTTAACCGGGTGGATGTTGGTAGTGGTGATTGCAATGAGACTTTTGGCTGCGCCGATGCTGCTGCTGTTTGTTGGAGAGCTGCTTGATGAGGTGTTAGAAGCAGCAGAGGAGGTGGTATTGATAGAAATGGTGGCATCAGTAATTGTTGTATTTGTCTGCCGTGCTCCAATTATAAAGAGGGAACCTGTTAATATACAAGGTTACAGATACAGAGAGAGTGGACAAAAGGAAAGAAACACATAGAAAATGTCTCAATCGTGAGCTTGGACCATACATCTTCATAAAATATGACATACTTACTTTTAATTGTAGGGATGTTAGTTGTGGTTGCAAATGTTGTAGTTGTGCTTCTGCCGCTGGTTGTCCCAGAGTTGCTACTAGAGGCATTTGGAGGAGCAGTGGACTTTAGGCTGATAGAAATATTGGCTTCAATAGTTACTGAACTGCTGTGCCCTGCACCAAAGGTAAAGAGAGACCCTGCAGAGAGAAAAATAAACAGCTCTTAATGTAGGGGAGGTAGGGTGCAAATATGAACAAGATTAACACCAAAATCCCTGCACTAATATAATAATAAAAATACCAAAGATTTCACTGTTAACTCACCATTGACACCACAGACATACGAAAAGTACCTATAGAAATATTAAATAACATATTTTTGAAATGTGCCTGCCTCCTCTCGGTGCAAGCTTGTTTCTGACACTAAAAACATTTTTTGCCATGCAGAAGTCAAAATTTCAACTTACTACCTGAAACATTTGAGAAAATAACTTGAAATTTCAAGGTATTAAGTCAACATTAACTTACAAATGACAAAAAAGGTAACACCTCCCCTTTTCTTTCAGGGGCAGAAATGAGCTCCCATAGCCCTCCAAAGCAAAAACCAGGTGTCACATATTCTACTTTTATTACAAATAACCTGAAGGCCAGATCTAGTAGTCTTCTCATGCACCATTATGATCATGTGACCCACTCTTCAATGTGATATATCGATGCTTCATTGAGTAACTAGCATCCCACAATAGTAACAGGGTCAAGCATCCACTAAAAGGATGACATGAAAGCACTAAAAATACAGCTGGTCCCACGAAGACATGCAATTACATCAGGAAACGGATAATAGCTTCTAGAAGGAGGCAGCGTGGCTTATTGTTTGAAGTGATGACTGAAACCAAACAATCACAAGAAATATGATTGCCTTTTCCCCGTTCCACCAAAAATGTAGTCTACAGAAAGTATATTATTTATTTTTTTTAATTTGTGTCATTACAAATAATAAAGTTGTTCACTGAATTAACGTTAAATAATGTAGTCAAAAAGGACAGCATGAGCAACTCCATCTCACATGCAAGCATATTAACTTTTTTTTTCCTTCTCCGCATTTATCAAAACGTTTGACATAATTTGGCAAGCGTGGCTGAGACTGGAATTGCTTTTCTACAGCATTGGCTACTCACCGCTAATGAGTAAAATTGTGTCCCAGAAAATCCGAGTCATCATGACGAGCAGCGCTCCAAACCGCAGAAATCTGACGGGCAAGCTTCACTGATACCCGGGCGTGTTAAGAAGTCACATCAGTCATTAGTGTTGCGGACTCCAGGACGAGAAGCAGCCCTAACAGCGACCATCAGCAAAGGCAACATTTAACGAACGCACAGCTGACCTGTCCTCTAGTGTCAAATAACATCTGATCAACCCAGTTTCTTTATGGGTGTAGCAAACTAATCGTAATCGACTTTCCCTTCTTCTTTACCTTCCTGGATGTCCGAGGGTTTAATTTCACTGTGTTCAATTGAGGAAACTCCTGTGTAATCCTGTCAGCGCTGACCAATTAGAGACAGAGCGAGAAGGGTAGGCGGGGTACCTTCTCATTATGACCTCAATATGACACCTATTTTTGTTTTAATTCTATTCTTAGCCCAAATGTAAGATTATGTCAATAGCTCAGTTTCTGTGTAACAATATTTAATCTAATTCAAAGTGTGAGAGAGGTGTCCTGCTCCACCTCTTTTATCCATTCCTGTTACATCCTGTAACAAACAGAAATGTTTGTTACATATTAAATAATATTATCCAGTAGTAGCTATTAAATGCTTTTAAAGTTAAATTCATATTTACTGTAATGGATCAATGACCTAAGGGTACAAAATTACCCTTAGAGGGGATATTTGATTTGAGACTACCTCGATAAAAATTACTTATTCGCCTCAGTGTTGCCTGATTTATATCACTGGGTTTCAAAATTAGTGAAAGTTTTCTTGTTTGGCTTTCTTGGGGGTTTCCTGTGGGTTTGCTGCTCCGTCTGTTCATTCATCTGTCCAACAGTTTGGTGCAGACCAGAATATCTTTTCAGTGACTGGCCGCAATCCCATAATATGTGTGGTGAATATTTAAAACAACTCAGAGGACAGTTTCTGATGTTTATAGTGATTCCCCGACCTTTTGCTAACAGTGCCAACAAGCATGTTATCAGGTTCAAGAAAGCTGAAAACGTTTTTTAGGAAAGTGCTCAATTACACTGAAAAGAAACTGAGCTGAAAATTTAGAGTATTTTTTTCTGATCCTTTAAATTGGCCTACATGAATCCAACTGTCAAAAAAAATTCTCCTTCACTTATTTTGTTTGTTTTCTTGTCTTGCTTCATGGCCACTTTGGAGAGCACTTTAGCCCTCCATACACGCCCACGTTCCAGTGCGCTGCTGAGCTGTATGACCAAACGTTAGACTGACTTTATGAATATGTCTTAAAGTCATCTGTGCACAGGTTCATCTTCACCATCGCTCGCCTCTCTGCATGCGCTCTCACTTTTGTTGTAACTCTCTCTATCCCTTAGAAAAACGTGAATTAATAAACACACTTTTCTTAACAGGTAAAAGCTGTGTTGCCCACTGAAACAGTAGAGCGCTTTTCAATTGAAAGACATACAGGAAGTTCTGAGTTTGTATAAATATCGTAGTGCAGTAATTTCAACAGAGGAAAGGTCTGATGAAAGATTGACGGATTATCATAACATCACTGCTCAACTGCTATATCAAACAGAAGGAGCAAGAGAACGCCAGCAGTTGAGATAAATAAATGCCTTTCTTTAATGAAATAGATGACTTCTATGACTTCAGTAACGGAAGGAAACTCTGTGGGGCCTTTGATGCTGAGACAGTCTTTTTCTGGATGCATTTGATGACCCGGGTGGAGGCTGGATTGGTGTGGTATAAACCGGAAACCCGTACGCCACGACCGACCTGAGTGATGAGCAGAAAAACGCAAAACAATAGTTGCCTCAGATCCTGTCCTTTACTGTGCCATGTGCGTAACTGCGCGCAAGGCTCGTTTTGCGCACCGCTGAGAAAAGACCGAGAGTCTTTTGCCTATTTCCGGTTTCTTTATGGACTGGTCTCTTTATAGAAATGTACCTTAAGCCTGGAAAACTACAAACCGCTCTGCTTACTGTAAAATGTAACTAACGTACACATCCTGAAATCCATGGTGTACATGAATTCTCCTTTTCTCTTCACTTACTTCAAGTTTAGTTTTGCTCTATTTCAATAAAAAGCAGTATTAATGTTGAGGACTAGACATATGTTCGGACTGGCTTTAATTATTCACAGTGTGTAGTCTGATCTACAGGACACAACCAAGACAACTGGCAGAGGAATCCACCAATTACGCACTTGTTGTGATAAAATCCCTTCTCATTCCAAATAAATTAACGCTCCTGACGACAACTGTCACAACCACTTCAGGTGCAAAATAAGATATGCTTTTTGAGGTGTTAAACTGCAGTTTTTCAGCGCCAAAGGACTGTTTTGTGCCGGCGCAGACCGTTAGTAAATCTGGCTGTAAATATCAGTTTGACAGCTTTGATCATTTGTCTTTATTGGCTTGAAATACTCGCTAGTGGCGATTGAATTATGACCACGTTAGGTAAATGTGAATATTATTTTTCCTCACTTGGAGGAAAACGTCAGCTTGCTCCAACAGGTGTGGCAGCACTACACCTGTAGTGTGCCTTTAAAGATGATGCAAATATATAAATGGAAGCTGTTTTTATTTGTTTTGTTTTTGTTTGTCTGTTTGTTTTAATTTGACTGCAAAACTCTCTGCATCAGGTGCAGCTAAATGTTTTCATTTGGTGAGCGAGAGGAATCAGAGAACAACGGCAACATGTCGAACCAGCGCCATCTGCTGGACATAAACAGCTTGTTTTACTTAATAGTAATCGTGCATAGGTTGTATTAAATTAAATATATCAACAATTCAATGCGAAGGAGCCACAGTGTAGAGCTCCAGACTGGTTTAACCAGGAAAAGCAACTTCTCTACGTTAATTTAAGTAGTATGAGTACCTGCAAAGGAAGTTATGGATTGTTATCTACTGTAATTAATGTCATGCTATGTCATGTATAGTTCAAAATAAAAAACGGTTATAGGTAACAGTTGTTTATTGACTTACATCTTTGACAAAAAGGCGCATATTGAGAGATCATTGCTTTCAGGTGAGACACAATTACGTAAAAGTGCTTTTTTCATGACACGGTGATGATCCATAGTTATATACCGGAATAATAATCTAAATTGCATCTGTAAGCAGATGATTTCTTCATAGTTAAGATATTGATATGTATCATTTCGTACATATTATACTTATTATATACCAGAATCTATCAAGAGTATCTCGTTGTACCTGAAAGTTACTCCTCTGTGGTTGGGAAACTTCACTGATCCCATTTCTCTTGTTCTTAATTACTGAATGAAAACACTAAGTGACATTAATTCTTATCACATTCACACACACAAGATTGTAAATTATTACAGTAACGTTTGGAGAGCTCTGGTAACACATCAGCTCAGTTATCTATCTGGCTGCGTGCGTGTGAGTCAACCTGCTGGTTGCAAAACTGCAATCAGCCAATCAGGCCAAAGGCTGCCACATGCGCGCGGCAGGCGCGTGCTTGATGTTGCGAGTATGGGGTAGATGACGTCTGGTTTGATTTCGGACTTCATCTGCTCACTTTTACCACCTCCTTTGACCAACAATGTCGCATGCTGGTGCAGAAAAGGTAAATCAGCAAATTGGGCTATTTCAGTAAATGATCTGCCTCGGAGCTTAAACTTCCCTTGCTTAATTTGTAGAAGCTTTATGCAGAACAGCTATATTACTTGGTAACTGTTTAGCTGCTACACCATGCAGGGTAATATGAGGGGCTTTTGTTTTTAAGTGTGATTTTACTGTATCCTTAACATGTTATATTTTTTCTAAGACAATTTAACAACAAAACCACTATGATCTGCAAAATGCCTGAAGACTTCTATCTATCTATCTATCTATCTATCTATCTATCTATCTATCTATCTATCTATCTATCTATCTATCTATCTATCTATCTATCTATCTATCTATCTATCTATCTATCTATCTATCTATAACAGGGCAGTCCTCTGAGACTGGTGTTAATGATTGCATCTGCATCCATTGGAGGGACTCTTCAGTATGGATACAACCTTGCAATAATGAATGCTCCTACAACTGTAAGTTTTTGTATTTGAAGTGATTTCCTGCTGTTACTTTTTAGTGATACACTTAAATGTGTTTACATATAGTTCATAAAAAAGATTTGCCAAGGGTCATGCACTGAAAGTGTGATCATTTGATGCCTATCATGCTTAACCACTTATGAAAACTGGTTTGTGTTGCTTGTTATTTTACATTTGGGTCACTGTAATTAGGCACTAACAAGAATTGGGTTACTCGTGTCTGTGATTAGCCATTCTTATTGTAACACATTAAGTTTTAATAGGAACTGATTATGAATGCAGTGTTATGTTATTGCTGAGCAGCTGCACTGATAAATAAAGAGAAGAAAGCAACAAACCAATAAATAATAACTGGCTAAAGGCAGGAATTATAATTCCTGCCTTTAGCCAGTGGTTTTCCTCCAAAATGTAAAAAAAAAAAACATGGACAAGATAATACAAAGAAGTGCCAGTTTGCATGTTTGTGTCTACTAAACCTGGTGACACTTTAATAGTTGACTGGCTTTTTCTTCTCTCACAGTTTATCCAAACTTTCATCAATGAAACATTCTCAGAGCGATGGGACATCCAGTTGGAAGACTACCAGGTGACGCTGGTCTGGACAATCATTGTCTCCATCTTCTCACTGGGGGGGTTTGCGGGAGCTCTTATTGCTGGGCCTATGACCATACGCTTTGGGAGGTAATGTAGCACGCTACTTTTATGTAAGTGTGAAAGCACATGTGCAGGTTACAAATTGAGACTGCAATCGGTGGAGAGGAAATGATCAGCCTGCTGACCACATGAAAGATTTAGGGATACAGAGTCTGCATAATTTTAATGAGCTTGAAAGTCAATATTTAGTATGACCACCTTTATTCTTCATCACAGCCTGAACTTTGTTAAGCTTTCTTGTAATTTTTTTAAGTTGTCTTCAGGAACCAACAGTTTGATTATGCCTGGCATTTATCATATATTTAACTAAAACATTGGGACAAGTTACATGTTTCTGCAACAGGCTGCAAGCAACAATATGCCTAAAGATACTAAAGATAATTTAAAATGGGTTCTTTGCTATGTTGCCTGTTACATGTAGTGACAACACTGTTAAAACCTTTGAGTTAGGTGCCTTTTTTATGCTGATTCATGAGTCAGGGTTAAGTGGCTTACGTACAAGGATTGGACTGAAAATGAGTGAAAAAGCAACCAATGTCCAAAGAAAAAGTTTGAAAGACCTTCAGAAAGTGTGGAGAACTATTGTTCAAGAACACTTTAAAAAATGGTTTAAAAAAGTTTGGTTCCTTGGAAGCAAAATATGAAGAAATGAGGGGTGGCTCAATTCTTTTGCACAGTATTGCATATTCATATGACGATTACAAAAAAAAACTGACTAGAGTACTGATTTTCTTTTGTACACACATATCAATTATGATTGATTACCTCATCATTATTGTAGTGATTTTAAAGGATTAAGCTGCTGTAATGCTGTTTTTTTTTTCTTATTGCCAGCAAATCCCTCAAAGAAACTAAATGTCTAATAATGTTTATGCCTTTCTGGCTTTATCTGTGACAGTCAGACACGTATATAGAACAAATTGTCCTGTATAGCAGTCCTGCAAAATGGCTAAACAGCTGGTCCATTAGTCTGTGTTTTTATAAAAATAACAATTAATTACAACTACAAATAACTGTTTTCACTGCTCTCCCTAAGGAAGAAATGCCTGCTGTTGAACAACATTTTTCTCATGACTGCTGCACTTATAGCACTGCTGAGTCGAGCCGCCAGATCTTTTGAGATGATCATGATCTCACGTGTCCTGGTTGGAATAAATGCTGGTAAGTATATATATATATATATATATATATATATATATATATATATATATATATATATATATATATATATATATATATATATATATATATATATATATATATACATATATATATATATATATATATATATATATATATATATATATATATATATATATATATATAATGTGTGTGTGTGTTTAAATGTTTAAATCAGTTACATTGTCTGAGCAAACACAAACAAATGAGGACTGAAGTCAACTCAAGCATTCGCACCATAAATGAGCAATTTAAGCAAAATATGACATAATAAAATAAAAACAAGTACTCAACAAAGACTTTATTTTGCAGGTATCAGCATGAATGTGCAACCAATGTATTTTGGCGAAAGTGCACCAAAGCACTTAAGAGGGGCTGTCTCTTTGTCATCAGCTGTTTTTACAGCATTCGGTGTCGTGTTAGGACAGGTGGTCGGACTCAGGTTTGTTTATCATGTGGCTTATATTTGTGCAGTCTATAATCTTTTAACAAATAATGTGTTAAGTAGATTTCAAAGATATCCACGGTAACACTCTGGATTATTTATTTAAAGAGAAATTTTGGGCAGTGAGCAGTGCTGGCAGTACCTTCTTGCCAGTAATGCCATTCCTGGCCTCATTCAGCTCTTGACCCTGCCATGGTTCCCAGAGAGTCCCAGATATCTGCTCATTGACAGGGGGGACAAGGAGGCTTGTGTTAATGGTGGGTACTGTATTATGTTAACCACTTCTGAACAGTACTGCACTCCCTACCACTGTCAACTTAGCATGTGAAATTACATGACACATTTTTCATTTTTAAGACATATATCATACAGAGTTAGTTATCAGGCAGTAATCATCCATCCATCCATCCATCCATCCATCCATCCATCCATCCATCCATCAATTCTCTTCCGCTTATCCTGTTCAGGGTCGCAGGGGGCTGGAGCCTATCCCAGCTGTTATAGGACAAGAGACAGGGTACACCCTGTACAGGTTGGGAGCCTGTCGCAAGGCTAACACAGAGACAGTCAACCATTCACACTCACATTCACACCTATGGGCAATTTAGAATCACCAATTAACCTAACCCCACTAACTGCATGTCTTTGCTTGTTTTTTCACTGGTCAGCTCTAAGACGTCTTCGGGGCTGTGAGGTCCAAAGCAGCGAGCTGGATGAGATCCTGCAGGAACAGGCTGAAACCAAAGGAATGAGGCCAAGCCGACCCTGGGAGCTTTTTACTGATCGGTCTGTACGCTGGCAGCTCATCTCTGTCATGATCATTAGCAGTGCCATGCAGCTCTGTGGCAATGACTCGGTAAGAAGAAATGGCATCAGAGTTGTGATCTGAGAGATGTTTTGTGTGTGTGTTGTTTCTCTGAGGGTGTGTCAGGATGGCTGTAACTGATCCTGAGGTACAGAAATGTGTCATATGTTTGGCCACAAGGTTGATCAGAAATTTGAGATGATCCATGAACAGTTTATGTCATGGATGGGTTTCCTAGTGTTTGTGTTAATTATGTATGCTGGAGATTAAGTATCAGACCTCACTGTACTGCTCAATGAATAATATGTGATGCCTGGTGTTTTACCTAAAGAGCTTGGTTATTTTATATTTTTGCCCCGCATATGAACCTTCATAGCACACATACAGACTAAATTTGAGAGCTGCAAGATGCTGTGTCACCAGAAAAATGCTAACTAAATGATCGTGCGTTTCGAGGCTTTTAACCATGTGATTGAGGTTTTACAGAGGGCAGTGGGTATTAATACAATTACCTTTGTACAAATACTGGCTTAATCGGCTTATTAAACACTTGTAAAAAAAAAATGAATGACGATTTTTCACTGCCCTCACATCTTCTGTTCTTTTTGCAGATTTACTTCTATGCATCATATGTGTTTAAAGAGGCTGGAATACCAGCTGATAAAATCCAGTATATCACAATTGGCACTGGGACATGTGAATTCACAGCCTGTATAATGTGTGTAAGTACCCATTATTAAAGCTCCCATTATGTAACCAGCTATATCCAAGGAGAGACTGTTTGCATTGTTCTTAAAGCTGTAATGAAGGCTGCAGGATCAAGACTGAGAATAGCCCCTAGTAGTGTACAAGCAGTTGGTAAGTAAGAACACTTACATGATGTTACATAAGTGTGATAAGGCAGTAATTTTAAGGAGGGTGCACAGCTTCCTCAATAGCTACAAAAAACAGTAAAAACAATTATTTAACTGCTAAACAGTTATGATAAACAAGTATTTTCTGAGTATCTCTGAATGATCTTTCAATGGATACAAAGATGCCAGGTTAAAGTATTAGTTCTCCAACAGTGGGAAAGGCCTCTTTGGTGGAGTGCAGAGCCAGTGCATGCAGAGAAAATAAACACACAAGGTTTAGCTGATGCTACCTTTATTTAAGTAAACTTTAACTTGGATCCTTAATAACTGCCAAAGCCATGAGGGAGGCGAGGTGTTTCAGAAACACTAGGTTAAAGGCATAGTTTGACATTTTAGAAAATCATCATTTGCACAATTCTGCCTCAATACACCATCAAGTCCATGTCTTTATTTTATAGTCCATTCATGTGGCATCAGAATATTTAGAAAAATGAGTTCCCAACTGATAAAAATCATGATTCAAGTCAAGAATCAGAGTCATATAGGCAGAAAGATGGCATACAACACAGAATGAACTGCTTTGTATGCAGTTCTTAACAAATTTATAAGACCACCGCCAACTGTAAGGTTTACAGCTGTCCTAAATTAACAGTATTGCTAATTGCCGAAATCTTATTTTTTATGTTTCTATAATGGTTAATCCACCAGTATGTGCAAGAACTTTCATTGAAATTATATTTTTAATGCTAAAATATAAATACTGTTGTTATCCAAGAAATTTTAAATTAACTGTTTATTATTATTATTATTATTATTTTATTGAGATGTCAAATTACAGTTATTTATTTGCATTCCTAAACAGGAGAATTAGTTTTAGTAGTTGAATGTGATGCTTGATTAATTTCTGGCTTCTCAGAGAAGTTCAGTGTGCCAGCTCAAACTTGGGTATAAAAATGTGAATTTAGTTTATTTGCCTAATAAATAGCAATATAAGTTTTAGTTTTAAACAAGTTTTTGACTGATTTCTATTTTTTTTTGTTTTTTTATTCCACATTACAATTTAAAAGCACATGAACGTATGAAAGAACATCTTTCTAAGATTTCAAGATTTTCAAGTCTTTATTTACCATCTGTACTCGCACGCAAGGTTTGGGTACATAGGAATTCTTGTGCAGAGCTTTTGAGTAATAAGAGTGCAAAAACATAAATAAATAAATAAATATTATAAATAAATTATATATATATCTATATATATTGCAGTCACCGAGTCAACCATGAACTCCTCTGTATACCAAAGTATTCTGGAGTCAAATGTGAGGCCACCTGCCTGACAGTTAAAGCTTGGCCAAAACTGGGTCATGCAACCAGACAATAAATAAAGTTTTTCACAGCCATATTCTGAGCCTGTTTGCTCTAATTTGATATTACCAATGCTTTCCTTAAAAACTAAGTGAGTGATTTGCTGTTATTCATTGAGTGATTCCTACTGCTGCATGTTGGTGCTGCATCTTACTTACCTAACTTACACTTCTGAGTTATCATTTGGCATAATAAGAACAGAGTCTGATACACATTTTGATACTTTCAGAACTTACTGATAGAGCGCAAAGGTCGGAGGTTCATGCTAGCAGGAGGCTTCATCCTCATGACCTTCTGGGCTGTCGTCTTCACGATCGCTCTGTCTTTTGAGGTGATGATCTTACTTTACCATTTTACTATAAGATTAATCACAATAAACTACATTGTATGTAACTACCCTTTAAAGGTGAATATTACTTCATATGTGTGGTAGATATGTGTTTAAAATGTTAAATTAAATTGTTGTTGTAGGACGGTCTGTTAGAGTCAGAGGTCAGTCTAGGTTTCAGCAGGCTGACTAAAAACATCCTGTGAGTTCTTATCACACTTTTGTTAGTGAGCTTTATTAAGTAATATGATTAGTGTGCGACAGCCAGTGTTAAAGAACTAAGATACACGAGTGTCACAGTCAGACCACTGGGAGGCATTATGATCTAGCATTCAGACCCCTGATGATATTTAACTCTTCTGAGGAACAATACATAATGGATAAAGAATAGAAGGAAAAAGTAGGGAGTGACTTGTGTTGGATGTAGAATTTTTTATAGATTCATCTTATTGTCATAACTCTATGGTCATTCTATCAGCCATAAAATTGTTCTTGACTATGAGCTCCTCACTGCTTTCTTCCCCATATGCAACCAGCACCAAATAACCTGGATGTCATACATGAGCATGGTCTGTGTCTTCACCTACATTCTCAGCTTTGGCATGGGACCGGGTAAGTCTTTTACAAGAATTTTACATGTGACAAACTCAAAATGTTTCACTGCTCAAACATACATATAAAATGAAATGTGATCGTGTATTAATTATCAACATATTTTAATCAGATCAACATATTCACTACATTTAATCAGTTTTCAGCATCTTACTAGCTACTAATGGTACATTAAAGTTGAGCGCTGAGAGTCATTTTGTGTTTAAATGAGCTCTAAACACAACCATTAGTATAAATTCTGAAGCTGTCTCCTCAGTGCACATTTCAAATGACAGAGAGAAAATCACAATGGCATAATGAACCATTAGGGTTTGCTTTACTTTATGCATCACACTAAAGTGAAGTGACTGTGCACTGTATCATTTTAAACTCCAATATGAAGCATTACAGTAGTGTGTTAAAGTATGATACAGCTGTTTTATTGAGAAATCTAATCAGTATGATGATTTTTTCTTGTTTCGTTTGTTTTTTTCTCAGCTGGAGTGACTGGCGTTCTTCCCACAGAGATCTTCAATCAGACGGCTCGGCCAGCAGCCTACATGATTGCTGGCTCCATGATGTGGCTCAACCTGTTCATCATTGGAATGATCTTCCCATTTTTAGTAGTCAGTCTGTTGCTACATCCACACTTCAGTCAGCGTCTGTCCATCTGTCCAGGCATCCATCCAATGAACAAAACTGCAGTGAGGCAAAACAACCATGATAGAGTTACATGCTTATAATATTAATATTAAGACAAGACTGGGGCACTGCATCAAACACTGGTTTATCTGAATGAGCAGTTTTCATGTTAGTGAATAATGAAGATGAAGTCTAGATGATATAAAGTTGGGTTAGTTTTAAGTGCGATTGTTGGCATTTTGTCTAACTCTTTGTAGTGTCCCAGCTCTACCACAACATAAAACAAACAAGAAATCAAATAAGACTGTAGCACTTGTCCTCCAACATTACAGTTCTATATCATTTGTGCTGAAAAGTTGTCTAGTAGATAGGAATTCATCTTAGTTCTGATGCTGGTGGTTTTGAAGTTTAGCCTGCAGGTGGATGATGGAAATATTCTACTTGAATTCTTCAGACTCAGTCTTGATTAGAGCCATTCATCTTGTGAAGACAGATGTAAAACCCCCTCTGTGGCTCTGGAGAGAACTTTTAAGTGGGATGTGGAGACTAGAGGTGAACACATAAATGTAGGAACAGCGTTTTTGGAGTTCAAGCTGAAATAAGGACTAACAGTCATGACATTGTGGTCTGTGATATATCAATTTTAAAATATGCAGGCCCAGCAATGTAAGTGTACTACTAAAATGGACAAGAACCCTCTTTTAACGGTTCTTTTAGTATGTGGAAAATAATAAATGTAATTGTAAACAACAACAATAACATCCTTTACCCAGTATATCAAAACATCTCAATCTTGCCTCTCTAACTTATATACTTATTTCTAATTTTGCCTGGTTACTCCCAGTGAAAATTTCTGAAAAGCCCTGCCCCTTCCAGCTCTGCCACCATCATTGTTAGTGCCACCATCTCCAAACCATACATCATAGCAGGTCTCTACCATCTTGTAAACCTTCCCTTTCCTCTCCCTTCCTTTGCTGCTGTCACAAATCATCCCTGACACTCACCTCCACCATTCCACCCTACCTGCAATCTCTTTTTCACCTTTCATTTGAAGTGTCTGTTCCTTTGGATGGTTGAACCCAGGTATTTAAACTCATCCACCTTATCTGCATATTTGATTTGACAAAGGCCCTTCATGGCACTCTCTATTTATCCACGCATCGGACTGATGCTAGGAGCACACTGGCTTTTGGCTCCCTGTGGCTTAGTTAAGGCAGAAGGAACATCACTGAACTTGAACTTGAACCCATCAAATTTCAAACAATATACTTGCAACAGCCAGCACGGAAGAGTGGTGGTTAGCACTGTTGCCTCACAGTTAGAAGCTCTGGGTTTGAATCCACCTGGGCCTTATTGACTTATAGTGTATCTCAGTGTTAAACTGAAAAAGTGAGGGCTACCTGTCTGGATGCCTGTGGCTTTATTTTTCATCCTGTTGTTTATGATACATAGAATTCAAATGAAAGTTTTAGTTATTTTTTTTGACAAACTCATGACTGACAGCGTGTTGTTTTCCCTTTACAGAGTGGGCTGCGTGAGTACTGCTTTGTGCCTTTCGGTGCCGTCTGTCTGCTTTCTGCACTGTATGTTGGCCTTTTTCTGCCTGAGACCCAAGGGAAGTCTCTGTCAGTCATCACGCATGAATTCCACAGGCTCAATTTCAAAGGCCAGGAACACCATTTCAAATCACAGCCCAAAGCTCAGTATCAGTTGGGTGAAGTGTGTCTTTCCACGGCCTTGTAGACAGACATTTTCTTCAGAAACATGCAGTCACATCCACGGCGTGCCTCAGTTTGATCTGCTTCAGCGGGAAGAAGTCGTGTGGTCTGGGAGCAACTTTCATATCACTGAAAAATACATCAGTCCACTTTAAATATTATCTGGAATGTGTTTTCTATGAGGAAAACTGGCAATTTAAATAATTTATCTTTGACTTTTTCACATTATATTTTATGTCACTGATTGATGTGAAACAAGTCATTAAAGCTGCTTTTTATTAAATATTTTGTAATAGAATATGAATTGTGTTTTCCACTGAAAGTCATATTTTTTATTTTCTTAGCCACAGATGGACACCTAAGACCCAATGCTTAAAAACATGCCTCAGAAATACCTTATAAGGGTTACTGGAAAGATGAACTGTTTCAGTGTGGCAAATAAAAAACAAATGCATTTTTATGATGTTTTATTGTTTCTTCTTATAATTAAATATGGATAGAGATAGCAAAAAAGTGTCACCACACTGACATCATGATTAAAAATCCATGCAGGTAGACGACTTCTTACATTATACTCTCAGCTGGGAGGTGAAAGGTAGGTTATGTTGAATACTTTTTTCTGTTTTAATCAGGAAAGTATCTTTTCCCCAAAAAATTATTATGACACATACAGTTGGGGAAATAAGTTTACTCAATTACAAAGAAATGAGCAGTCTCTAAAATTTTTATGATAGTTCCATTTTCATGGAGAGAGACAGAATATCAACCAACAATCCAGAAAAAACACATTACATAAATGTTATCAATTGATTTGCATGTCATGGAGTTAAATAAGTATTTGATCCCCAAGCAAAACATGACTTAGTACTTGTGGAGAAACCCTTCTTAGGAAGCACAGCGGTAAGATGTTTCTCTCTAAATTTCTTGGGTACTGCTTGGCAACTCGAAGCTTCAGGTCCCTCCACAGATTTTCTGTGGAACTGAGGTCTGGAGACTGGCCAAGCTATTCCATGGCCTTAATGTGCTTCTTCTTTAGCCACTCCTTTGTTGCCATG
The DNA here is from genome assembly GCA_024447675.2 of Pterophyllum scalare. Classification (NCBI taxonomy): domain Eukaryota; kingdom Metazoa; phylum Chordata; class Actinopteri; order Cichliformes; family Cichlidae; genus Pterophyllum; species Pterophyllum scalare. Next base: position 53,817 of record JAMQGT020014345.1, read on the forward strand.
GTGGTATGTTTTTGGGTCATTGTCATGCTGGAAGGCCCAACCACAACACATCTTCAGTGTTCTGGCTGAGGGAAGGAGGTTCTCGACAAGATTTTACGGTACATGGCCCTGTTGATTGGCCCCTCAATTTGGTGAAGTCGTTCTGTACTGTCATGGTCCTGGGTCCTTTGACCCAGTGTTTTTGCTTATATAATTATATATTTGTTTTTCAATTGTGTTTTCCTTAGAGCTTCCTTTGTTTCTGTTCCTGATTGTGTTTTTGGTTACGTTTTGATTTCTAGTTCCCCAGTGTTTCACGGGTGTAGAGTCTAGTCCCTCGTCTCGTGTCTCATGTTTAGTTTCTTTTCCTGGTGTCCTGTGTTGTTTCCATTTTGTCACGTTTAGGTTCCCTCTGTGTGTCAAGTCTGCGTGGGTATCATGTTCATGTTGCTTCCTGTTTTATTTTTGATAGTCTTCTTGTCCCTGTGTGTTGTGTTCTGTTTTACTTCCCCTTGTCACCTCTCAGTAATCATGATCAGCTGTGATCCCCACCTGTTACTTGTTTCCTGACTGGTTTCTTCTGATCACAGCACGTTCTCCCAAGCCTTCTCTGAATCATTTAGATGTTCACTGGCAAACTTAAGACAGGCCTGTACATGTGCCTTCTTGAGCTGCTGGACCTTGCCAATACTAAAAGATTTCAATGCACTACGGCGTAGTGTGTTACCAATGGTGTTCTTGGTGACTGTGGTCCCAGCTGCCTTCAGATCATGAACGAGCTCCTCCCGTGTAGTTTTGGGCTGATTCACCACCTTTATCATGATCATCCTCTCCCCATGAGGAAAAATATTGCACAGAGCTCTATTTCTGAATAATCACACCAACAATTGTCACCTTCTCACCAAGCTTCTTGCTGATGGTCTTGTAGCCCATTCCAGTCTTGTCCCTGACATTCATTAACAGCTCTTTGGTCTTGTCCATGGTGGTGGAGAGGTTGGAATGGAAGAAATTCATTTTGTTGACAGGTGTGCTTTATACATATGAATTGAGATCAGGTTTATCTGTGATTGATTGACTGATTGTTTGGTTGGTTGGTTGAAACCTGTGTGTTGCATGGACACACAGCCATTCTGTGGGAGCCAGAATGTTGTCTGGGTTGTAGGGGATCAAATATTTATTTCATTCACTGACTTGCAAATCAATTTAAAATTTTTAGGTAATGTGGTGTTTTTTCTGGATTTTTGGTTGATATTCTGTCTGTCTCCATTAAAATGAAACCACCATAAAAAAAATTTTTCTTGTTAGTTAGCAAACTTACAAATTCAGCAGGAGATTAAAAAAAATTTCCCCACTGTATCACCACTCAATGACCGATAGACATAAGTAAGGCAACTTTGCTAAAAAAGTAGTTTACTTGTTTAGCTAGCATGGTTGTGGTGAGAATTTTATTCTCAGTGAGAATAAAATGTATTTTACAAGAGAGACCTTGAATTGAATTGAATTGAATTGAATTGAATTGAATTGAATTGGGGGGGGGAAATCACAAAAATGCAATCAGGAAACAGAAACAACAGAGCGACACAGTGAACAAGAAAGAGTTACAAGAATCATAAAAACACATCAGTTAATAAAACTTTAAATTCTCAAAGCAGAATGAGGAACTGTAGTTTAAAGATCAGACCTATATGTCCTTTCTCCTTCTTACATTGTACTTGTTCATGTTTTCGTGTGTCTGTCTCAAATAAAAACTAATGTCTGACCAGAAAACAGAATATACTGGCTGCTACAGGAATTAACATGACAGACCAGGTTTAATCTAGCATAGGTTTTGGACACACTCACCCATTCATATGAATGGGTGAGTGTGTCCAAACAAGAGAAATGAGCCAAAGAACACAATCCCCACAGTCAAGCAGAGTAACTTTGGGGACTGTTTTTCTGTTTCTGTTTTTCTGCTAAGGGTACAGGACAACTTTACCACACTGAAGGGCCAATTTACGTGGCTATGTATTGTAAAATCTTGGATGAGAACCTCCTTCCCTCAGCCAGAACACTGAAGATGGGTCATGGATGGGCCTTTCAACTTGACAATTGATAAATTATATCACAAATTACAAACTTGCCTCAAGGGGGTTCTTACAGTTTTTACAGCAAACCACACCTTCGATTATTAAACCCTGGATGCTGAGGTACAACACTTCAGTCCCCAAGTCTACCAACCAGCTCAGCTCGTCCTTCACGGTGGCTGTGTCAAGTCTGGGATGCTGGGTTGGGGCTGTTCACAGCGGCAGCCTTTCTGTTACTTATGGCTGGTAATCACACAAGCATTGGTTGTTTATTAACAGCAGGCACTGCTTTTCAGAATACTCTGACCTCTGAGACATGAATAGGACACTGGAAATGGGAGACAACAGCAAATGTGTGTACTTATGTCCTATATACTGTGAGGTGGGTCCTCCACATATTGGAGCTGTTTTTCCAGCAGTGCAGTAGCTTTACAGTGGCTATGGCAGAAGGACAACTTAAAGATGGAGTTGAATGACATGCAGATGGAGAGCAAGAGCTCATGGGGAGAAAAGACTAAGACTGCAAAGGATGTACTCACTTCTCACTGTGTGTGATGGCAGCTACTGACTCTAGTGTTCAGTTCTGTGCCATCAGTGCAGTATGTTTATCTTTCTCCCTTTATAAAACAACAATTATCAACTTAAATCTGTTTAATATCACTTTTTCTAATTCCCCTTTGTCCTGTTTGATGGTCTTCCATCTGTCATCCTCTTGTTCAGCTGTATTTCTACACCTTTGACATCTTCCGTGAGTCAGGAGTGCCAGAGGACCAGATGCATTGGTACTGGAGCAACAGAGCTCATCACTATAATACTGTGTGTAAGTAACCTAAATTAGACTTTATATCTTATAAGCCCTTGGTCATAAGAGGTCATAAAACTGTTTTTTGTTTTTTAATTACAGCTTAGAAAGGTTTCTGCATATTTTATCATTTAAATAAATAAGAGAATAGAATAGAAGTAAAGACTGGGAAAGGGGAAATGGCATGCCCAACATTTAAAAAGAAAAAGTAAAAATATGAAGACTTTCAATAACATGATTCTTAATCTTTGCTCTTTGCTGTGCGTCAGTCCTTCTTGATCAGTCGTGCTGGCCAAAAGAAGCTTGTGGGCTACGGCTATCTACTGATGGATATCACCGTGCGTGCTTACTGTCATGCTGTCCATTAAGGTAAGATGTAGTCAGATGCTGCTGCACACTTCATCTGTTGTCTCTTAGAGGATTAATTCCATCATTTGCCCTCTTACAGGATCTGAATTCATGGATTTAAACATCCATAGTAGAAAAAAAACATGACATAAACACACACTTTAAATTCATTTGATTTACACTCACTCAGCAGTAGCTTAATTGCACAGCAATGAAATAAATACTTACTGGGTTGAATTAAATACATACCTCTTCATTGGGTCCAGTTTCTATAGCAACCTGATTTTGTTACAGTTTTCTTAGATCTGTCACAGTTCGTCTCCTCAGTGTTACAAGGGAAACAATGCAGATAATGTAATTATAGCTCTCAGTCCAGACCCCACATCTGTTCTCAAGCTCAAACTGGCTCAAGCCAGTCTAATTACTTGACAGAGAGCCTAAAATTGAAGTGATTATGCAGGTTAATTATGTCACAACACACCAGGTAGCCATATGAAGTAACAACCTTTCATTACCATAACAATATTCAATGATTCCATACCTGGAAGATAGAGCTAACATACATTCACTGTCCACTTTATTAGGTACACCTTTATATTGTAAGGTAAAGACCCTACAATAATTACAGAGAATACCCAACAATCAAAACGACTCCCTATGAGCAAGCACTTGGCAACAACGCAAAGGCAAAACTCCCTTTTAACAGGAAGAAACCTCTGGCAGAACGAACCAGGCTCAGGGAGGGGCAGTCATCTGAATGTCTGAAAGGCATGCTGTGGAAAAGAGCCAGAGAATAATAAGTAATGATTAAATGCAGAGTGATGCACAAACCAGAAAAGAGGTGAGAGAAGAAGAAACACTCGGTGCATCATGGGAAGCCCCCAGCAGCCTAGGCCTACTGCAGCGTAACTAAAGGAAGGTTTAAGGTCACCTAATCCAGCCCTAACTATAAGATTGATCAAAAAGGTAAGTTTTAAGCTTAATCTTAAAAATAGAGAGGGTGTCTGTCTCCCAAATCCAAACTGAGAGCTGGTTCCACAGAAGAGGGGCCTGGTACTATGAGATCTTAAAGATAAGGTGGGGCCTTATTAATCAAGGCCTTGAAAGTAACAACCAGAGTATGCAGAAGAGCACACTGGGTGCCACTCCTGTTAGCTAAGAACAGGAAACTAAGACTACAATTCACACAGCCGACAAATCTGCAGCAACTATGTGATGCCATCATGTCAACATGGTCCAAAATCTCTGAGGAATGTTTTCAGCACCTTGTTGAATCCATTCCATGAAGAATTAAGGCAGTCTAACCTGGTACTAGCAAAGTGTACCTAATAAAGTGTCGAGTGAGTGTATGTACTTTCATTCTGCAGGAGACCAGTTCAATAATGCAAACATAGATATGAGAAGTCACACTATACATACCAGCAGATTCACTTACTGTTTCGGTATCTGAGTAATAATTACAAGACAAAATTTGGGGGGCTTAAGTTGCAATTTATTTTATGCTCATCTCTGTACCAAGACAAGAGATGAGACTCAATAACAGAGTACAAAAACAAATATCTATAGAAAAGTAAGCTTATATTGAAATATGTCCAAAGACGTTATAACAAAACATGTAGCTCGCATGTTTTAAGAGCAATCGTGTACGATGATAAAATACCAAGTGAACATATTGTACATTTGTGTTTTTATACAAAAGTGTCAATGCAAGTCACTCTGTACAATAATGAACCTATAGAAAAGAGGACCTTTTTTAATCCACTGCTGTGCACAATCAGTATTTGGAAGGCACTTTGCAACAGACAAAAAGCACAAAGCAAAAACACTTGGATCGAAATAATACATCATGTTTTACACTGGAGTACCAACATAAATGAAACAAATTATACAGCCCTGTGGGGAAGAAGGAAAAACTACAAAGAGGTTCAATTATATCCTTACAGCATTTTACACTTGTCTTCAAATAATAATTATGACAACACAACCCTTATTACCTTTAAAAGGAGTAAATACTAGTGCAGAGTGGATCAAAAAAGGAAAATAAAAGAGAGCAGAGTGATAGAACAGTGAGCAGTGAAACGACTACTCCCACCAACCAGTGATCGACATTCAGTCCCCACCTCAGCTCGCATGCCAGAACATGCAGTTTACCCTTCAAATGGCCATAACTTAACAACCCTCCACATAACAGACAAGAAAAACAAACAAAAAATCTTTATATGTACAGGACCACCACTTACAAACACTGATCATATTGGTTGGTTCATATATATATATATTTATATATATTTATATATATTTATAGAGGTGTATATGGAAGGTATATACACTTGTTACAATCACAATAGAACTATAAATAAAAAGGGAATGTACTGAATATAAGACAAAATTACTCACAAATAATAATTAGGCAGAAAGCAGGAAACACAGATCAAACAGAAAGTCACACACAAATGCACTCTGTTTTTTTTTTGTGTTTTTTTTACAGAGCCCCACACACACACAAAGCCAGCCCCTTCGCTGCTAGACTGAGCCTGATTTGCATCATGATTCACCTTTGAAAGCACAAACAAGACACCACAATGAGAAACGAGGTCCATACGACCCTAAATCTTTTAAACGGATCCCTTTCCACAAATGTTTCAGTGTCATCTGCCGGCGTTTTCTGTTTCACCGTAACAACAAAAAGGGACAAGAGAACATCATGACTGTGAAAAGCCTGTGTTTGGATTTGTCAGTAATTTAAATGAAACTGAATCAGATCTGCAGATCTGGGTTACGTTTTAAATACATTTTTAATATCTGATTTTAGCCTTTTCAGGACACTAATTTTTCAGGTCTTTAACTGTCAGGCAAACAAAGCCAACTGAAGGCACCGCTGTGTGCTTAAAGACACTGCAAAAGCACCCCCGCCCCATTTTAACAGCTACACATAAAGAGAAAAAGGACCATTCAGAGGAATTTCTGTGAGTAAACACTCAGAGACACCCAGACAGGTACTTTGTGACCATTAGTGCAAGTGCAACACATGGCAATAAAGCACTAGCAATGTGATGGGAGGGAGAAGAGCAACAGAATAAGTGCAGTTGATGAAGGTTGACGCGAGTAAAATGCGTTCTGTTACAGTAAGCCAGATATGTTCTGTTGGCTCACAGGTTGGTGGATCACGTTGCAAATCCTTCCTCTAAACCTTACTGTCTTAGAGTGAAAAATAATCAAACTGAGGCAAATCACAAGTTTTTGTTTGACAATGAAAGAAAAAAAAAACTTCACAAAAATCAAGGGCATGAATAAGTTAATAAAATATAATCTACATTTCTCAAAATATATACCGAAAATATACCTGACCTTGGTCCCTGTTTCATTTACACAACTGATTTAACACCAACAAACAAGACTGGGAAACACTGTCCATATAGCAGGAAAACAAAGCTCAATTCTAACAAGCTGACAATTCAAGACAGATTTTGCATCCAAATTTGTTTAAAAAACAAAAGAAACAAAAACAAAAAGTCTTATTGGAAAAGTATTCCTGTACACTGTAAAGGTCACAAAAATAAATGGCTTCCCTCTCCATAAATGAACAATTATTTCACAAATAATCAAATCCAAAACATAACAAAGGGCTTTTTAAGTGCTTCTTAACTGTAGTTCGGCCCATAGTAATTCAGTAAGGTCCTTAACACCTACCAGTCCTACTCACTGGAAGCCAAAAAAGCAAACAACGAAAAAAAAAAAAAACTGCTTCTGACTAATGTCATGAAATGCGCAACAAGCCTGTCAATATTTCTTCTTTAGCAATTAACAGATTTTTTTTTTAAAAAAAAGCCCTGCTATCAAACTTTCAGCCAAATTAGATCTCTTTATTTAAGAAAAAAAAATCTCTCTGAAAGGTAGTAAATAAGATAATAAATACAGAATTTAGCCCTCTTGTTGCTCTGAGGTAAAGACATTTGTTTAAAGACTTCAGAGGAGCAAAGGATATGAAGCATTAAAAGTCACTGCAATGGCCGAGGGTCTATTTACCAAGTACACGGGTGAAGTCAGCGAAAAGACAAAACTTCCTTGTTTTAACAATGCAGTAAATAATTAATCTCGGAAATGGTGATTTAGCTGAGAATAATCTATCAAACATAAAAGCTGAAAGCCCCTTTCAGACATGCACTCCTTTGACTGAACACCTTGATTGCTTTTCTGTAACATTTGTGACAGCAAACGCACTAGGTAGGACCCAAGAACATTTACACATCACTTTGACAGGTTGACATGAATGCATGCAGTCAGATTAATGATAGAAATGTGCAAGATGAGGACTGGCTATGCATCTCGTGCATGTTTGCGAGTTGGGCAGTTCACTGGATAAAGCTCTACACAACAATTTTGTGGAGAAAAATGATATTTTATCTCACCAACTCTGTTCCTTATTTGACTTTAAGATTAAAACCTTCCTCTGGATTAGGAAGCATGGAATTCACAGAGAAGAAAACCTGCTCCTAGTAACAATTTAAAAGTGGTTTCATTTTAGTCAATAACAATACTTAATATCACGAATGCAAAAAGTCTTAACCCATGGGAAATGGTGGGCACATGCCAAGTGTCTCTCTGTCACTAAATGACACCATTAAGAAAATTAATGTTAAAGTGACCTTTGTCTGAATGACACACTGATTGCCATCACTAACATACTGATCAATTCACCAATTTTATATAATCAGTGTCTGAAAAGGGCTTTTAAAAAAAACAAACAAAAAAAACCCAAAAAACTTCAACAGATCCCCATCAGTTAAAGGAAATAAAGCCTTCATGTCATTTCTTTAATAAAGCAAAATGCAAATACCGGACACATACCGTTCATAATCTGAAAAAGTAGAAAAGGTAGGAATTATATGGCAGTCTTTCACAAAAATATCAGATACACATTGAGCAACATGACAAACAAAAAAAGTAGTCTTGAGGCAAAGATATTCCCAAATACAGAGTATCTTCTGTGGGCAACCCGGCTTTGTCCTAAGAAAGAGTGGCTTTCCTGCATCTTCTAAAGCCTCTAGCAAAAAGTCACTTCCCTCCAAAGTCAATTCCACTTTGACCCACCTCAGCATCCACCAGTGAAGAGGCAAAAGCTGACTGGACTATCTGAAAGCCAAAGGACTCGAGCAGAGACATGTTTTGTTGAGGGGAGAAGGGAGAGGTCAGGGATGGGGCTATATCACTCAAGCTGGGCCCTGAAACCCCCTGGGCCTTCTGGGCTTTGTGAACTCTGTGCTGGTGTTTGTTGAGGTAGGACTTGGTGCGGAAAGCCTGACCACAAATCCCGCAGATAAATTTCTTCTCGGGGTCCGTCTTGGCTTTAGATCCCTCTGGAGACACCAAAGCTCCCGCAGAGGCTCCATTGCAGGGCAAAGAGGGCATCTCGAGTTCTGGTCCTTCGGTTTTGTGTGGAGATTTAAGCTCATCACTGTTGGACAATTCCCCGAATGAAGGATCTGATTCCTCTGATTCCAGGTGAGGGCATTTACCAGCATTTTCCTGTCCATCTGAGGTAGATACAGCATGGATAGGAAGAGGGAGGTGAGGAATAGAGGGGGATAAAGCAAAAATGGGAAAGAAGAGAGGCATGAATTAGTGAAAAAATGCATTATAAAGCAGGTTTTCTCAAATACATGTTTAATCCATTTGTTGGCTGGTACCTGCAAAAACATAAAATTTAACTTTCTTTTTTTGGGGGGGGGGGGTCACATGAGAAAGCACCAAGAACAAGCAGAACCAAGTTATGATGACTGAAAGACACCCATACTTAAGTAGAGCTATAAAAAGAGACAGTTCTTTTCAAAATGTGGCTACAGCATTTAATAATACAGTCATCTAACTCAGTCCATTTGCCCAGTGTCCACTGAGAATTCTGCTGTGCTCATCCAACCAGTAGGCCATGCTAGCACCATGCCCCCACCCACCCTCCTGCTGGACTGTACTGACCTGTGACAGGCCCATGGACGGGGAAGCCAGGCACCCCGCCAGAGCGACACTCCCAGAAATATGGAGCCCCACCTGGCTTCCCCATGAGCAGCTCAGGCTGCAAGCAGAGGGTTGAATGGCCAGGCTGGGGAAGAACTGGGTGTCCAGAGAGCCCATGAAAGCGCCCCTCTGCCTCAGACGAGGTGAGAAGCAGCTGGCGACTGGCGCACAGGTCTACACAGCACCCGGCCAGGGAGAAAGGAAGGGGGAGGGACAGATATAACAGGCCGGTGGAAACCATATGGACAAAATACCTTAATTTCATCACTAGAGTTTTGTACACAGTATACTAGACATGTATAGTAGTGCAAATGAGTCCATGCTGAGTGAGTCCCTTCACTAAAGCAGTCAGTGATGAAAGAATTAACTTTTCCTCTCAGCTCCCAGTCAACAACCACCCAACTTCTTGCTTGAACATTGGCTACTTTAATCAAACTGTGTGCCATTTCATTATAGTCCTCCCTCAAACTTGATTAAACACGGGCACAATTAAAAAAAAAAAACAATCCTGTGCATCCTGTTGTTCCATGTCACAACGTGCCCTGTGAGAGAAGTGTAATGTTCACACGTCCTGTTTGTTATTTTCATTTAGTGTCACAGCATTTGTGATACAGAGAAAAGAAGAAAAAAAAACAACCCCCCATTCCCCAACCCCATAGCAAAAATATCTCCCTGTCTGTGGTTATTAGCAAAAAGCTGTGTCCATGTCCACAAGAGAGTATATTCCCCATTTAAGGGCTATCCACTCTCACATCATGCCGAGCCAAAACTGTCTTTAACTAGGCATTAACAGTCTAGCTCACATAGTTTGTTTGCACATGCTGAGCTCATTTGAAACATGTTTAGTATGAACATCCACCACTGTAACAGTATAGCTATACAACAGAAAAAAAGGGGGCGAAAAAAACCATAATAGGTCCTCTAAAATTTTAATCACCCTGGTTTTAGTCCTGTCAACTTTCCACTTAAACAAAAACACATCAGCTAGCCTCAAAAGTAGATTCTGACCATTATCAGTTGATATTGGCCAATCAAAGATACATGTCTGATATATGCTGATATGAAAACCCTTTAATTTATTTATTCCTTCTTTTTTTCCCTTCTTTTTTAATGAGACGTGATGCAGAAAAAGATGTTTGGGTTATTTTTAAAAAATGATGTTAATAAGGTGGCATGAGTTTATGATGTATATTGCTCAAAAAATGAATAAAAACTCCATTTTCCCTTTTTAGTATTAGTACTTAATACTATTTAAAAGCTGACACCTTGTTTTTGTTTTTAATTACCTTTTGAACTGCTCTTTGACTGTAAACGTGGTTTGAAGTACCCACTATAATTTTAAATGCTGCATTTAATTTTGCAAATGCCAAGAACAGTTTAATAGCACCTGCAATGGTTCCTGGACTTTTCATGGTTACTTTGCATCATTACAGGTAAAAGTTTAGGGAAAGACTTTTAGACTTAATGTTCCCATCAACAGACCACTGACTTATTACTCATTAATGTAATCAATACCCTAACTTAATTATTAAGATACAAATCAACAGGTAAAAGAATTGTTTTTAATATTACATTTAATCAACTGCTGTTTGGCTCAGTTCACTGTCTCTATGCAACCGTTTCTCCCACAGAAATGGCACAGCTACAAAAGTTTCAATGAATCCAGGGCAAATGGAGCACACGTTAGGACGATCATGCAACACTGTGCATAGCTCAACAGCAGCTGATGAACCAGCCAAGCAGAAACAGACACTGTTAACCATACGGCCATGGCCATGCTGGACAGACACACAGGTACAAATAAAAGCAAACATGAATCAGTATGTGAATTTCTAACATGGCTGAGAGTAAAACATTGTCAGCTAGAGAATCTAGAAAAAGGTATACCTTTTCAATTCCTGCAGGTGCCAACAGGAATTCAAAATTAGGCCACAATATGCAGGCAGGGTTTGAAATAACTGGTGTACACACTTGTCATATTACAAATAAAGTATTAAGTTTTAGATAAGTCTAGAATGTTAATAAATTATCTGTCCAACAACTGAACAGAAGTAAGGCTCTGAGGTGCAACAACAGTTTCCTGTAGTCATTTCTACCACCACCGACCTTTGGCACGAGTCATGAAGCTGGCCTGAGCTCACTGGTATTCCCAGCTCTTTACGTAACACTGAAACTGACCGCACGCCTAATTAATCTGGTGTCACAGTTAGAGAATAATTACAGCAAATGTCGTCACAGAGATGTGCAATACTTGACAAATGAAGGCGCAATAGTAAATGTTTGAGTGAAAAGCTTGGAAGCAGGAACTGATGTATGCTTGTGTTAACATATACAGAGATGCAGCAGCATGTTTCTCCAAATAAAAGGCCGCAGAACAAATGAAAGCCAGAAACATGAAAGTTTGGGATGGGGCGGGCGGCTGCTTGCCTTCCACTGAGCACTGGCGTCCCATGTGGTAAGGGGTGCCGTTGTGCATCTGCAGTTCCCCCCTTGGCTCAGGGAAGGTGTGCATTGTGGCAGAGGGGGGCAGTGGAGAGCCATGGTGTGTCTTTATATGCACCTTAAGGTAGGATGCAGTGGAGAAACCTGGGACCAGAAGAACAAAGAAGAAGGCAGTTGCTTGACACACTGAAAGCCTCAGCTGTGAGAGAAGTGTCCTGAAACAAAGGTGCGCTGTTCAAGGTTGATCCCACTCTGGATGTATGGTGAACTGAGAACTGTAGCTCTTGACAGTGACGAATAACAGAACACAGCTTCAAACATGTTTCTGTATTGTTTGGACTTGTAAAACCAAGGACAACATTTAAAAATGAAAAAAATAAAATAAAAAAATCATACAGTAAAACAAAGCCCTTAGAAGGAGAAAAACCTTTCCTCACAGACCACAGATTTTATTTAAAGATGTTTTTATGAGTGCACAAACACACTGAAATCATTCTGAATTTAATCAGTTATGTCCAATAAATATTCAAAAGTCTTGAAGATTAGTTACTTCACAAGAACAGGAAATTAACCACGTCAGCCAGAAGCATGATCACCACAGGCCTGTCAGAGACTCCAGTGAGTCCCTTTTTCTCTTCTGGCCTAAAAGATGCAAAAACCAGTCTCGGCATAAAAAACTTCTTCAGTATTTAGGTCTTAGATTGTAAGCACCGTGTGAACTCCAATATTTATCTGGCATACTGCTGCAAGAAAAAAAGCATCTGAACCCTGAGCAATTTCCAGGATTTCTGAGTTGATTATAAAGACAGTTGTGACTTTGATTTGCTGCTGGTATGATCTTTGCGGGATGAATAGCAGTAATAGTTCTGAATTGAATCAGTTTGTTCACAATAACTGAAATGCCTGACTTCAATTACTTTTACCAGCCTGAGGGTTACAAAGTGGGACTCAGCCAGTTTTCCATGTTATGACCTGGCTAGATCAACTTAGCAACTTCTGCTGAACATAAAGTGGGGGAAATAATTATTTGATCCCCTGCCGAATTTGTAAGTTTGCTCACTTACAAGAAAAAAGAACAGTCTCTAATTTTGATGGTAGTTTCATTTTAATGGAGAGACAGAATAACAACCAAAAACCCAGAAAAAAAAAATTCATAAGAGTTATAAATTGATTTGCATGTCACTGAGTGACATCCCCTAGAATTCTGGCTCCCACAGGCCAGTGGTGTGTCCATGTGGCACAGATTCAATCACAGATACACCTGACCTCAACTTGTGTGTAAAGCACATCTGTCAACAGAATCAATTCCTTCCATTCCAACCTCTCCACCACTATGGGCAAGACCAAAGAGCTGAATGTCAGGGACAAGAGTGTAGATGTGAACAAGGACAGAATGGGCTACAAGACCATCAGAAAGAAGCTTAGTGAGAAAGTGACAATTGTTGGTGTGATTATTCAGAAATGGAAGAAATATAAAAATGACCATCAATCACCCTCTGTCTGGAGCTCCATGCAAAATCCTGCCTCAAGGGGTGAGGATGATCATGTGAAAGGTAGATTGGCCCAAAATTATACAGGAGGAGCTTGTTAATGATCTGAAGGCAGTTGGGACCACAGTCACAACACCACCATTGGTAACACACACATTTAGAGGCCCATCTTTAGTTTCCCAGTAAACATCTAAATGATTCAGACAAGGCTTGTTAGAAAGTGTTGTGGTCAGAAGAAATCAAAATCAAGCTCTTTGGTATCAACTTGACCCACCATGTTTAGAGGAAGAGAAATGATGAGTATGACCCAAAGAACAAGGACAGAGATGGAAACATAATACATTGGAGCGTTTTTTTCTGCTAAGGGTGCAGGACGACTTTACCGCATTGACTGGCCAATAGATGGGGCCATGTAAAGTAAAAATCTTGGACAAGAACCTCCACTGAAGATGGGTCGTGGATGGGTCTTCCAGACCCAAACATACCACCAAGTGGCCAAAGAAGAAGCACATTAAAGTCATGGAGTGGCCTAGCCAGTCTCCAGACCTCAGTTCTAAATCCAGACCTCAGTTCTAAATCTGTGAAGGGAGCCGTAGCTTCGAGTTGTCAAGTGGCACCTAAAGGATTTAGAGTGTTTTTGTAAAGAGCAGTGGACTAAAAACCCTCCTGAAAAGTGTGCAAACCTGGTGACATCTTACCCGCTGTGCTTTCTAACAAGGGTTTCTCCACCAAGTAATAATTCATGTTTTGCTTGGGGATCAAATAATTATTTCACCCAATGACATGCAAATCCATTTGACCTGCTGAAATAAAACTACCATAAAAATTTGAGACTGTTTATTTCTATGCCAGTGAGCAAACTTATAAATTCAGCAGGGGACCAAATAATTATTTCCCCCACTGTATAACCAGATCCAGAGCAGTTTATATTCAGAGTTTTAGTTTAAGAACGGCTGTAAGAGTCACTTTTTATCATATTTTTAATTGACCGTGTGCTCCAAGTGCGACATACACTATCTGCTGAAGAAATTATATATGAAACCTGTTAAGCTGCACCTGACTAATACCACTGAAGGAAGCTGCAAAGTTACAGCAACAGAAACTGTATGCGTCACACTGTTGGAGGACTTTGCATGTATCCAGTTGGTAATGTTAAATTGCATACGTATGTTTTTATGCTTGGTCCCAAACAGCTGCCAAGTTAGTTTTACAAGGCAGGAAGTGCAGCTAATAAAACAGATTGACCAACTCACTCATTTATTCATAGGCTATTTATCACTAAGAATATTTTTGTTTTGATCTGGCCACACCTCACATCAGGCTATAGAAAAGTGTGAGGCGTGAATACACGGAGTAGCTTTTAATGTTTAAATGTGTCAACTTTAAAGTTTCACACTAGTTGTGTGCAGCTGTCACATTAGAAGTCAACTGCATCATTGAGTGCATCCTGACCACTTAAATTTACTAGCTCATGTTTTCACAAGATCAAACATTTTCTGCCAAATTCCCACATTTGCAGCACTAGTGTTGGAATTTGCATTTGTATTTTTTGTATTCTTTATCACCTTTCTGTCTGATGTCTCAGACTAAGGTAGGCAGCACTTAATTTTGTGGGGATGAAGAGTGAAATGACGCATCACATACTCTCCTATATGTGAGAATGCACACTGAAGCAGAAAGCCTGGGTTAACAAAAAGTTGATAACCACTGTTGTGATACCCCTTAAATCTAAATCTGTTTTTTGTGTTAAATGTCAAACCATCCAATACAAAGAAAACCTGCATCATAGTACCCTGGACTGTGTGTAATTACTGAAGCCCAACCGATATAGGATTTTTGAGACCGATACCAATATTTGGTGATTTAAAAATCCAATATTTCGATATATTGGTAGATTTTTTTTTCCAGACACACAAAAAAAAACAGATTTCCCCAACGTTTATATTTTTTATGAACTCGTTTCCGCTCTACCTGACTGTTCAGATCCGCTATTTGTTTTGTAGTAACGTGTGTTGCCAACTGGTAAATTGCAGAGTGTCCTCTAGAGGGCAAACTATGCAATATCACCACTCATCATGGTTCAAGGGTTTTTCTTACATCTCTTCTTGACTTTTTAAATTTTAATTTATGAGCTGTTACAAATGCTAATACCGACAGAGCGGCAAATAGCTAATATCTGCCCAATGAGTCAGATTTGAGTGATTACAGTGTTAAAAAAAGGCATCTGTTTGTGCCAATAGTTAAATCAGATTGTATCCATCTATATTTGAGATTTAAATGATGATCAGAAAACATTTTATGAGTAATCAACACAAAAATCACAAAAGGGTTCATAAGCCTTTTCTTATAAATGTATTTGTCGCATATAGTATATGCATTACCCTTTAACTGAACAATCCCAAGAACAGGACCATATCTGTACAGCTTCTACATGCAACTTGGCTAAAAAGTTGAACTGTTGCTGCCACACAATATTAGGCAATGGGCTTTAAGATGTAATTTCAAAATCTGTGTAGAGGAGTTAATCTTCACAATTCGATTAACTGCCAGATTATGTTATTCAACTTCAACCCATCCAATCCAGTGCAAACAAAATCTATCATATATAATCAGGATTCAATTATCTAGTAATCAAAATCTGACATTTTTAAATATCGCAAGATCACAAGACAGTATGCCAACTATAACTCTAGCCCCTTATTTTTTCAGAGGGGACCAGGCAGAGCCATCAAATTACCAAAACCAGATCATGTCATCCTTTATACTGTGAATATCCACGACCTCAGTGCCCTCTGAATACTGGTCAAGACAGGGAGCAGAGAGCTTTCAGAGTTTGAAACTGTGTAAAAAGCCGTTTTTATTAAGGAATTACCTTTGTTGCAAATGCCACAGTAGTTATGAGTTCCTTCACTGTGTTTCTTGAGGTGGTCTGTCATGTAGGCAGCTCGCAGGAACTTGCCACAAACTTTGCAGGGGATTTTGTCCTCATGGCATGCAAGGTGGGAGCGGAGGCGATCTCTTGTGGCAAAAGAGGCATTACAAATCTGAAAGACATAAATAATCAAGTTAACACCTCTCACATTAGATGTGGCTATTCATTAAGTAAGTCCGATATATTGATCCTACCTGGCACTTGTGGGGTCTCTCTGTTGTATGTACTTGTTTGATATGTCCATTCAGGTGGTCTGGTCTGGAAGGAAAAAAGGCAAATTTGAAGTGTGTGTAAGCTCATGTACTGATATGCCTTTTCTGACCATCACAGCTTCCTGTTAACCTGTCTGGAAATATGTATATTCATACTGAAATACTTTCCCAGATCTTTTTAATGATACCAATGTCCCTTTAGTTACTTACTAATCAAGGACTATTATGTAGTCCTTTGCAAACTTATATGCAAATAACTTCTATTATTACAATCCACCTTTTTGTTGATGTGTTACTCTGAATGGCCACACAGATTTCATGATTAATCGTTAACTTACATTTGTGCTGTGATACCTTTAAAGAATGGTGCTTTCCCTTTAAGAAACCATCAAAATCTTTCAGCCAAGACTCAGATCTCAGTCAGTCAAATTTAGCATATATATTGATATGTTTTTTTTTCTTCCTAAGATTCAGTAGCAAACACAGCCAGGCACTAGAAGGATTATGACAATATTAGTAACATTTTAATATAGACTTTCTGGGGCTGCACTACAAGGCTTCAGCATTGAAATAAAGAGTTAACTACTCATTTTATCATTGATTAGACTGATTAGTCCTCTATCCCATCTCAGACAAAAAGGCCAAATACTACTAGCTGCAACTTCTTAATTGTGGAAATTAGCTTATTTGGCTTAATTTCTTTGTATGAGTGGTTGTGAAATTTTTCCTGGCATGCTAAAAAAAAAAAAAGAAAAGAAAAAAAGCTCTGATGCCCCCCATTACAGAGGGGGCATGGGGGCTTCTATAATCTAGAAGCCATTTTATTACAACTTAGATTTTTAGTAAATTCTGACTGGCATTTTTCACTATTTCCTGACATATTACAGATGGCTGACTAATCTGATTAATCATTGAAACAGTGAACAAATTAATTATCAAAATATTCATTTGGTAGAGCCCTAGAATAATGTTGGTAGCACTGGCATGAGAATCAATCATGAAAAAGAAGCTACTCAAGTTAAATAGATTCAAGCATTTATGTTTCAGGGAGATGTCCTCCCACACTGTGCAAGCTGGCAACCAAGTACAGGTGAGCTGTATGACATTAATACAATAAAGGAGCCCTTAAGAGGCTCCTTTGTTTTAAAAACACAATAATCGAATCAAAGCTGAAGGTAAAGTAGCCTTTTCCTCAGTAGAGGGCTTACTAATAACATTAACATTGTCACTGTTCTATTGAAGTACTCTAGTAAGCCATGACAGTGAACTTGCATGCCAAATATATGAATCCTGAAACCAAAGCAGCTCAAGAGAAAACATAAAAGCATGTCTTCTGTGAATTCTGTGTATTTTCTACTGTGAGCCTTCACCTTGTCCCTTACCATATTCATGGATTTGTGAAAAAGTGCTGCTTTTATTTTTGATTTCACAAACACGAACCTCCAAAGCAGTAGGTGGAGGCAGTGAGTTAGAAACCCAGCACTAAGTCTGTTCAGTTGGTTTGTCTATCTGAAAGCAAAACAGTGCGGTGGGTAGCAAATAACGATTACTTCAGCTGGTTATCCTGAATGTGGCAGAGCTGTATAGCAGGGACTCATGGGTGGCAGTAAAACAGTGAAAATGCTGTGACAGATAGCACAGGTGTCTGTTATAGCAACAATTTCATGCCCATACTTAGCAGAACTAAGACAGGATCCCTAACACCAGCTGCTGGTATGTAGGGGTGTATGAGCAGCTCTAAAGCTGCTTTGGTGTAGCATGCTCTCATCAATCTTGATTTTGACTGTTATGGTATCACATTTTTGTACATGTAAGAACTCACCTGCAGATACTTGCATGGACTATTATTTCATATTCTAATACATAGTGGTACATTTAATCGAAATAAACAACAAGGCATACTTCTGTGTGTCTGGGATGAACTGGAAATTTAAAGCATTAAGACCTAGTCACAGGTGTTTCTACAGGTCCTAAGCAGACTCTGAAGTTCATCCAAAAATCCTTCCCTTTTGATGTATCTCATTCAACTCACCTTGAAAACCCTTTACCACAACTTTGGCACACATAGGGTTTGCCAACTGAGCCGTCGTGGGAGCGCACATGGTACGACATCCTGTCCTTGCGTTTGAACCGGAGCCCGCACACATGGCAGGCGTACGGCTTCTCCCCAGAATGGGAGAGTTTGTGTCGGTTCAGGTGGTACACGTCGCGGAAAACTTTCCCGCAAATGTCACAGCCGACGTGCCGCCTGGTCCTCTCTCGCTTGCGGCCGTTATCCAAGGTGAGGCCTCCGTGTAACTGCACGCCGTTTTCCAGCAAACCGGGCTGAGATAGTAACGAAATCCCTGCCGGAGCCGACAGGCTGTCGCTGAGGTTGTTTAAAGCTCCGCTGGAGGCTCCATGCTGCGCTTCGTGGTTCTTCAAGCGGGAAGCCTCCGTGAACGCTTTGCCGCAGGTCCCACAAGGAAACAGTCCGTTGTCTTTCTGGGGGCTGTTATTAAAGTGAACAGCCTCCACCACTCCGCCAGCTTTCTTTGGCCTCCCCCTGAACCGTTTCGACCCCGGGGAGCCAGCGTCGTGGGGAAACGCGCTCCCCGTTATTTCCGTGGATGGGGAGACTGGCAGTCCTTCGACAGGCTCCAACATCGGCACCGACGATTCGCCGCCGTCCTCCAAAATCGCGGCGGTGGCGTCTTCACCCCCGTCCACATGCATCTGCATACTGTTAGCAAAGCTTTGACCGTTCACCAGCATTCCGGTCCCGTTTACCAGACCCTGGTGAGCCACGGGGAAACCCAATTCCGTGGCCCCCGTGGCCTGGAACAGGCTGGCATCTCCTCCCCGAGAAGTCGGGACGAGGATTTGCACGTTGGACTGTTTGATAACCTCTTGACATATCTCAATTACCGAGCGCATCAGAAGAAACTTGGCAGCTGTCATCAACTCCGGGAAACACTCCAGTCGGACCACGATCCTGGACGTGTACGCGAAGTCTAGAATGTCTTTAAAAACTTTCGGGCTGATCGTGTGCATCTCCAGCTCCTTAGCGTCGCCGTCGCCCTCCGTCTGACGGCTGAAGACCGACTCGAAGTACTCGCTGCAGGCGGCTAACACCGCTTTGTGGGCAGGAAAGCTCTCCTCGCCGACGCGCAGGATCACATCGCAGAACCTGCCTCCATCTTTCCTCTGAACGTTGAGGTTGTGTAGCATCTCCGCACTGTGCTTGCTCACCTGGTAGGTGTACGAAGAAGTCCAAGACGGCTCTGCTACTTTCTCCATGCCGAATTCATCCAATAACAATGGTTGTTGGCGACAAAGGTCGGAGAAATGGCAGATTCTGCGTAGGGATTTCGATCAACTGAAAGCAGCTAGCTACAAAATCCAAAACCAGCCGCCCCTCCCGTCGTTTTAGCATCTAACGTTAAAGGCTAGCAGTAGCAGCAGCAGGGAAAAATGGCAGCCCCCCAGCTTCCTGTGAACTTTGACCCTGCTTTCTTAAGGGGTGGGGGTCGCTCTTTTTGTAAAAAAATAAAAAATATATCTATATCAGTGCTTTGACAGTGAATATGTATTTTTTTTAAATGTTTCTCCAGTGGTGCCGGCGCTCTTAGATCAGCAGTACTCCTGTACTGCAGGGGTCTTTCATTTCTTCATGCCTTATGTTTGCACGCAGGTCTCTTCCTGCCTGCTGTCTGTAAAAACCCCTCCCCCAACAAGCCAACCCCCACCCCCTCTTTATGAGCCCATTCAAAACACATGTAGAGCACAATGATGCACCAGTCATTTCAGGTATAACTGCACAAGGCAATACAGCTGCACTAATTTAACGGTTTATCAGTTTTAGAAAATGTTAACGTTTAGCTGTTGTAAATAGAACAGAGTGGGAGAAAAACACCTTATGTTCAGTTATTGATCCAATATTCTAAAGTGGAAAATGACTGAATTACCATTTTTGCCCACTTATTTGCTGATTGAGCACTGCAAGCTTCACCTTAGGATTTATTTCTGCCGAACCTGATCCACACTGGACTTTGAAGGTAGACCAAAGATCTGATAAGGCTGGTAACGAATGAGAGGAAAATCCTGAACTCATTTCTACTGTGGAGGATTGTCATTTCTGCACCAATTTCCTGTAATTTCTCTATTAAATGACAATGTATACAATAATTTAATTTATGTTTTGTCACATACATTCACTGGTCACTTCAGAACGAGGTTGGGACCCCTTTTTACCTTAACTATCTGAATTCTTAATGGCATAGATTCACCCAGGTGCAGGAAACCTTCCTTATAGATTTTTGGTTTATTATATTGACATCATAGCATCAGGGTTGCTGCAGATTTGTCAGCTGCACATTCATGATGCAAAACTCCCATCCCAAAGGTGCCTTCTTGGACTGAGATCTGGCAACCGTGGAAGCGATTTAAGTACATTTAACTCTCATGTTCAATTCAATTTTATTTATACAGCACCAAATCACAAGTCACCTCAAGGGGCTTTATATTATAATCTAAGACCATTTAAGAAACCAGTTTGAGATTATTTGAGCTTTGTGACATGGTGTCTCAGGAGGTGTGTACATTGTCATAAAGGGACAGACACAGTCAGGAACAATGCCTGTAGGGAAATCCAAGTAGATAAGCAGTTTCATCTCTAACAAAAAAACATGGTGATGCCAAAAAGAAAAAAAAAAACACACCCACACACCATTCTGATGCTCTGAACTTCAAGTCCCTAAATGCACTGAGGTGTTGCCATGTGATTGGCTGATTAGGTTGTTTCAAAGAGCAGTTGAACAGGTAAAACAAAATGTATTAGTGTATATACCCACTATATGTTCTATTGTCCACCTAAATGTAAATTAAGGTGGACAAAAGACATTTCAGTCAGCTTCTGAAGTATTGCCTCTGAATGACAAGTCAAAATATTTTCTAAGCTTCACAAATGTCCAGCATACCACACATTAGTCTTGTTGGTGTGGGAACTTTTACAACTGAACTCTTAGTGACAGGTGCAAGTTTCCAGCAAAGTTAAGATTCAACAAGTATAAAACAGAAAATGCAGACAAAGTAGTTTACTCAAGATTTTATTTATTAATTCTATTTGTGCTTCTTATAACTTAATAGCACACAAACTGAATCCCAACCACCCTCAAAAATGACCGAGCAGTGCCGCCCCCTTTAGTGAATGGTAGGATACAGTTTAGGCGAGAGGAAAAAAAAACCCACAAAAGGCACAAACAGCTTGCTGCATCCCCCAGAGGCATCTTTAATGCTCCACTTCTATGGAAAAGGGCCACTATCTATGCCTTGAAGGGAAGGGTATATGCGCTAAAATTACTCATCGCGACACTTCACCATGTGACCCTCTCGGAGCAGTTCAGGTGAGAGATTAGGTAGACACGACAGAGGAATGCTACCGGTTTTTGCTGATTGTGCAGTTAGTCTAACTGCACAATCAGAATAGCTCCCCTTACTAAGATGGGAGGAAAAAAAAAAAAGAAAAAAGGAAAAAAAAGCCAAAAAGAGGGGGAGAGAAAAAAAACAAAAACAAAACACCTTATATACATGAAGAGTCTTTCCCATGGTCTGTACAATTGGGCCTATACATTACTGTGCAGTCTCATACAAAAAAATATATATTCACTCAGCTGGCGAAACAGATCTCCGTCACTTGCCTCTTCAAAAAAAGAAAAAAAAAAGTGACTTCCATATTGAAGACAAAGCATGGCTTAGTTACACTGTCTTTCAAATTAAAGTTCACATTTTCACAGTAAAGTGGTGGAGATGGGCAAAGAAGAAAAACAAAAAAACCCAGCAGTGTATATTTTCCTATGGCCGGAACTCTAATTCATTTACACTTATGACCTTGGCTGGCATAGAAGGGAGTGGCTGTTCTAGCACATCTGATCCAAACCACTTGGTGAGGCTTAGAGGCGGGCTGCTGCCATGTCGCTGGGAGCCATTTGTCCGGTGGGGGCCTTGGCTCTGTGACTGAGCACCAGGGATGTTGGAATATACTGAAAGACAAAAGTATTTAATCCAAGAGTTCTCAAAACAAAATTACAAGACACTCCAATACACCAAATTTGGTAAATTTTAACATGCAAAACTTGATAATTCTGCCATAGCCACTTAGTCCCACTGAATCTGACCACTCACTTGGTCGTTGCTGTTGAAGTTGCTGTTGCATTGCTGCTAACTGCATCTGAGCATTGGCTCTGGGAGGTAGAAGTGGATGCCCAGTTGCACTTAGAGGGTACAGTGGTTGTCCGAGCAGAGCCGGAGGCAAGCCTTGAAGTTGTGCAAGGTCATGTGGTGGAAATATACCTTGTGAGAACAGTTAAAGATCAGAAATAAGGTTTACTGTCAGGTTAGTTACAAGAAAGATTTTTACATTTAAATAGAAAATTAGAAAGTAAAATGTTAAAAAAAAGAAAAAAAGACCAACCTGCAGGTCCTAGCTGCTGAGGCTGGATACCCTGTGCTAGCATACGCTGGACTGCAGGGTGGAGCTGGGGAGGAGGGCGCACCATAGGCACATGGGATAGCAGCGGTACTGGGTAGACAGGACGAGGGAAAGACGATGGTCCTGGAGGTACCATGGTGGGTGTATGGTGTCCAGTGGAGCCAGGCCTGAGGCGCTCTTGTTCTTTACTTTGCAAACTCTGTGAGCTGGTCTTTATGCCCCCTGACTGAGCTACATTACCATCCACTGCTTCTAGGTATAGATTTGGGGAGGTGCTGCCTATAATAATACAAATCAGGTATCCATGTTTCAGTCCTAAATCATCTCACTGAAAGTAAAAAATTAAATTAGTTGTAGGTAAATTAATACTCTACCATCATGAGTATGTGCAGCTGAGTCCTCCTTGGTCTCTAAACGACTTGAAAGTTCATCTTTGCTCTTCTCTTTAGTTGCGTACATTTTGCGGATCACAGATGTGGGTGTAAATGAAGGAGACAGCTGATATGAGTAGGGGGGAGGGGAGAAGGAAAAAAAAAGCAATTAGTGCTGGTAATACCCACTGCATCAAGTTACAAAAAGATACCACTCAGTCTATAAGACAACTCTGTTGGGGGGGGTGAATAAACTAAAATACAAGACAGTTTGGAGTGTAAAGTGCACTTACCATACTGGTGACAGCACTTCCTGGAGAGTTTCTCCCAGCAGGCTGAGTGCCTGGTCCAGGGGAACGATTAACACGCTGTAGTCTGGGCAAAAAACAGACTCAGTCATACAAATGCCAACCAAATCTTGTCATCTCTGGATGCAAACAGTACATTGGTTTAACATGAGGCAATATATTCTCCAAATGTAAGGAAACAAAGGAAAGAAATGTTTTGTAAAAAGTGGCTCTTCAATAACTCATTAAACTACATGTTATTCCAGTTGCTGAAAATGTAATTGTAATTATTTCAAGTCTCAAATATCAGGTGTATTATATGATTAAAACAAAAACAAACCTATTTCGAAAAGATTTGTCTTGAGACTGCTTGTAACCAGACTGGAAAGAGTGGTGGGCATGTAGGGCAAGATCCTGCTGGAATGCCAGTGCTTCCAAGTCCGCTTGGTTAACAGGAATAGGGAGTGCCCTCATCTGGACAAAGTAGATCAAACCTCAAAAATCTAAGCTAAACAGGGCTACACATGCATAAATGTACTTTTATTCCAGGATGTTAATATGGTTAATGACCATTACAAGCAACCTTGTAATGGATGTATATTATGTAACACTTCAAGAAACAGTTCACTGCTAAAACATTTATTCACATATGAACCAAACAGACTAAAATCTCATCTCAGTAACCTGTTGCTGTGCAGCAGATCCAGGGCTGATAGACCTGTGTATATCAACAAACTGTTCTGGTAGCATGGGCTGAGGACCAACAGCAAATCCTTGAGGTAGGAGGAGAGGGAGAACTATTTAATGAATTTCTGAGCTAATCCAATTTTAAAAATAAATGCATGCCATATGCATTCTTCCTAGTTCCATGGCACTCTTCAGTAAACTTACCTGCAGAAGGTTGCAACTGACTATTGTAGTATTCCGGTGAGGGTGCCCTCTGTGGAAAAAGAGGTGGTGAAGGGCCCTTGTGTAGTAGGCCACCTAGAGGGGCAGACGTCACTGGGGCCTCGGAGCTACCCACCAGATTACGAAACTGTGTTGGGGAGCCACTACGAACTCCCAACAGCTCCTTTAGAGAGGAAGGAAAGAGAAGAGAAAAAAACATTTCCTAATAAGTTCATTTATGATGTGTAAGATACAAATTGTTTGATCATTTGGTTTTTAACTCTGATCTGCTGCAAAACAAACAAAACAAAAAAAAAAAACCCTCTCTTGCCTTTTTCCTACAATTAATGTGAAGGTAGTCTGAAATCAACCCTGGCTGGTAGTAGGAACAGAGTGATCTCTAGCCTTCACACTGCTCTGAAAACGTCATTATCCTCATGATTGTGACCATACCAACCTGGAATATATTTTTCTGCAGCTGTCCAGGTACTTGGGCATCAGGCAGTGTCACTACAGCTTGGTCTGGAGTTTGCTGCTTTGTACAGAAATAAATTTTAAAAAAAAAAACCAAACCCAAATGATACAGATGCATGTACATACAAGTCCAAGTCAAAGTGTCCCTTCTGCAAGTGAGTAATGTTACTGATGTACCAGTGTAATCTTCTGATTGTTTTGTCCAATGAAAGAAATTAGATTTCTTTGCTGACTTGCATGAAGGACAGTTTACAGACATTATCATTGCACTGAAAAATGTACACAAGATACAACCTCAACAGTTAAGCAAATTTATGCCCATCATTTCTTTTTTTTTTTTAGCTTAACTTTATTTTTTATCTTGCAGGATGCATTGCACAGGGTCAGATTTCACCTGTTTCATTGCAACATGCACAAAATTACTTATCCAGTGTCAACATAAATATGTAGAAATACTTACAGTGTTTGTGTTGGTTTTGGGGTGAGGTGGCAGAGTTCCACTTGCCTTCATGCTGCTGACCAGTTTATTAAAGGCTGACATGTCTGTGTCACGTGAGCGTGGATGGGCACTCAAACCACCAGTTAAAGCCTCTTCCAAATGTTCAGCCATGAAGGGTGTGCCATTTCCTCTCTCAGCAGGTGGCACCTTCCGCACTTGTGGTTCTGAGTCAAGCCTCATTCCCTTCATTTCTCCCTCCACCTCCTCCAGTGAGAGCACAACTCCAGAAGTGGCTGGAAACACAATGATTAGCTATTAAGCTTGAATTTTGATGCATCACAGCAAATTACCATTTCATTTTATTTAAAGGAGTCATTAAAATAGATTTTCAGAACGTCATAGTATCCTGCAACAGCTTTCAGTTTGTTACTGCAGGTACAGGTGACAGTGTTAAGAGTGTTCAAAGAACGTCACCTGCACGGTTACCGAGATACTGAAAGGGATCCCTTTTCCATTGTCTGTCAGTCACCCAAGTGTCTCCCTGCCTCCTTGGCAGGTAACACACACACACACACACAAAAAAAACCACCACACAACCTAAAGCCTCAAACTCAGGCTGCACAGATTTTTTTTTGTACTCCATAGACACAAAGTTTGTAATGGGGAATGTGTGGGTAGGAACAGGAAAAAGGGGAAACCTTGTAAATGCATATGACATTTGCAGTCGAGTTTAGCTGCGGACATGGTTTAGTAAATAGGCACTCACTACTGTCCCGGAGCCGAGCCTTATTGGCAGAGAGGGTGGAAAGAAGGGGTTTCAGATCTATTTTGGCCTTATGCAGCAGCTCCAGGATGTCGACCTTCTCCTTGGATTCAGATGATTGAATAGGTGCGAAGTATGAGGAACTGCTTTGCCTGGGGGATGTGCAACGTGGTTCAAGCCCTTCAGAGAAACAAGATTTAGGATATCAACAGAAATCTAAGTTGTTTTAGCAATGCAATTTTGATTTGTATTCAAATAATAGCATTGTGGGTCATGAAATATAGCAGCAGGTTGGGTGCAATAAAATTAAATTAAAATAAATAAAAAAAAAAATCACTTTTTACTTTGATGAGACAACCTAAAGTGAGGCACAGTTGAGATTTGCTTCTTAAAGTTCTACATCAGTGGTTCCAGAAGTCAAAAGTGCTGCGGCCCACTTGAAAACCAAAAAATCCCATCGGGCCCCCTCCCCCTGGTCGTCCGATAACTCCGTCCTGTGAAATTTTTCTGGCTAGAAGCCCGTCTTCACTCATCAAAATAAGTAATGCATTTTCTTCAAAATTTTATTAAAAAAAACACACACACACACAGGCCATTGGCTATAAATTGCAACTGCTACCCAGGCATATACAAAGTGCTAATGCCAATGGGTGACCCACTTGCCACAAACTGCAATACAAGAGCAGTAAATTTAGGTCAGAGAAATGAGTATAATCACAAACTAACCATAGCTATTACCAGTTTGAATTCACTTTATATAAATACATATATATAAATATATAAACTATGCAAACATTTGAGTAATTTCAAGTACGGCTCCCACCAGGGGGCTGCAGTCTATACTTTGGGAACCACTGTTCTACATGATATGAAAGCGCGCCAAAAATTTCAGGGACGTGTCCAAGAGTCCTTTAAATTGGGGAAGTTAGTGATAGTGCTACTGTTTTGGGGTGGGTGACTCAGCCTCAAAATGATATATTTCAAGGAAATCTGATGTCTGATATGGTCAAGGGGGGAAGAATACTGAACAATGTTTTATCAAAGACCAAAGCTTGTAGCGGCAGCATTTATTATTAACAAAATAGACATTTTCTATCCTTTTCCAATGAGCTACTGTTCTTGATGACAGACTACCTATAGATTCAGTGTGAATCTATCACCACAAGGGGCCAACAGCAGCAATTATAGTGCAACAGTGACAGCAATATGCAGTGACACAGCCTAAGTCAAATGTAAGCACAAATGTTATATTTTCTAGAGAAAGCATTACCTAAGAATAATATAACTGCTTAAAACTTTAAGTTAACCTTTAAACTCTTTAAGAGGCTGCACAATATCACAATAAAATTATTGAAAAATGTTTTCTACATGGAGGGTTGTAACTTTGATCATGCTTTTAAAACCAACTGTTTAAAGCCCTCCTATTTCCACCATGCAACCACATTAGTAATTTACATCCATCATCCTGTCATATGGACTGCAACTAGTGAGCACTCCAAGTCATTTGTTTACTTTGGGGTTTCGCATCCCCATCTGTTAGCATCTCCTCCTTGCATGCCTTCATAGCTTTGTTGTAGTCTGTGTTTGACCTCAAATTGTGGAACAAATTTCTCTTTTCCACCTTTAGCAGGAACAATTTTCTTGCATATTTTGCAAAGCATTGTGCTTTGTTGGGGGTGGTTGAAGTAGCCCCCCTCTTTACTAAATTGTAATCGGAGGCAGACAGGGCTCTCCCTGTCAGACATGCCTTAGCTTGTCTTATGTGCATAAGGAACTTAAAACCATGCATTGCTATTGTGGCACCTTATTGTATAAAGAAATACTGGTATTATCACAGATCATGTGATGTGGTACAGCCCCACAGCTGCTTTTACAGAAAATGACAAATCAAATCATTTACCTGCTAGTTTTTCCAGCTCTTCATGAGGAGTGGACCTCAAGCTGCTGCACCGGCTGCCTGGACTTTGGTTACTGGAGAACCACTGACTGAAGCGGCTAGCTGACACAGGGCCCTCTCCTAAAACATCCTCTATCATCTGTAAGACAGAAACCGGGGCCTGTGAGTCAGACTGGGAAACAAAAATCTGTATACTGAAGGGTGCAAGAACAGATGTGGCACTTACGTTTGCAGCGCTTTCCATCGATTTAGCACAAAAAGGTGCTAGAAGATTGAGGGCAGTGTCACTGAATGCACTGCTGTTTGACCTTGTTCTCATTTATGAGCCAGAACACAATCTAAAAATACTAAATACTGTTGCAGACAGGCTCTTCTAGTTCTTCAAACTACCAACTCCATCTAGTAGCTATGATGATGGGCATAAATTTGGAGTGCTGATGCCTTTTAAACATCTCATTAACCCCATGCAAGTGCAGTAGTGAGATGACTCACCCACCAAAGAAAATTCAGTGAGATCAAGCTAGTGCAGCAGAGGTAATCTTGTGCTGATAGGAAGTATCTGCACACTCAATACTTCAAGTTAAAATTGTGTGTTTAGTCACAACTTTAATAGAGCAGACTATGTAATTCAGATAAGCCACAACCATCAGGCCTCATAAAAACATTACGTTTTCATTTGTTTTTTGTTTTGTTTTTTTAAACTGAGTTATGTCTGGTTTAGGGGTGACTAAACATGAAAACCTCTACTGTTAAAGTGAACTGGATCACAATATTGCACAATTTTAAAATGTACTAATTACACCCAATCTGTGAGCTTCATACCTCTAACCCAAATAAAACCATAGTGCACCCCAGTACTTACAGAGGCCAGTCCTGGCATGGTCTTCTCTAGATTGAAGAATTCATTGAAGTCAAAGTCACCGGCTGAAGACTCTGGCAGAACATCCGTATGGGGAACTTCCTGATCAGCTGACGACTGTAAACCCACATCTTGCTCTTCAGACTGTCCGCCATTACATTCCACTACTGCATACAAGGTGCGACAAAAATACATACAAGTCATGATTTTAATTAAGTCTTATTGAACTGGCTTTCCAAATACTAGAAATACAATATTGCCAAAAATTCTTAAAGACCATTTCTAACAATGCTGACATGCCTTCTTTCACAGATTCTGTCCGCTTCCTTGACCGCTTGGTTTTGCGTTTATCATCTTCCAGGATTTTGTCATCAAATCCAATAAGCTCAATTGTCTCAGACTGGCTGGTGGGACCCCCTGAGAACCACTCTGGCTCCTCCTCTGCATAAGAGTCATTCCTTCTTCTTTCACTAAACACACGCTTGTCACCAAAATCTCTCTGTAAATGATTACACAGGACAAAAAAAAAAAAAGTAAATTATAAGTATGAATGGGACAATTAAAAACTACTTGTACAGAAAGATCATTTTTAATGAACTGAACTTAAATGTTAGACATTTTGGAGAACCGTATTTTTACACTGCAAAAATTTTTTGCTTGGATTAAAGTTTTATCTTGTAAAACAGTCATTTTGTGAAATACTTTTCATATAACTTAGTTCTATTTACATAGACAGAAAACTAATAGGAATGCAATTTATATGGACTGAATGTGACAAAAACCAACCCTGAATCTTTTATCCTTCAATTCTCTCTCGCGTTCTTTTTCCTTCTCTGCACGAGCTTCTCTCTCAAAGGCACGTGCAGCAATTATGCGTCCACTGCCAATTCTGCGTGACCCTCCCATACGGAGACTGTCATTCTCCTTGTTTTCCAAGGGGCTGATTGGGCGACGAGTGTGAGCCACGGCATTTCCCTGACATCCACCTCCAAAACTGCGTCGCTGTGGGCTCAGAACTACGTCCAGGTCGTCCTCCTTTAAACGCTCACGGGGATCTAAAAATTTTTTTTAAAAAAACAAAACAGCAGGGCAAATCTCTTATGCAAGCCTTCAGTGGTCAAGGCACACAGTTAAATAACCTGATGAGATTTGTTCTTAACTCATTAGCACATCTAGAACTAAGGAAAAAAAAAAAAAAAAGGGAAACAGTTTCAGTATTTTTTTCCCCGATTATTTTTTTTACCTGGGATTCTTCGTTTTAATGGAACTCTATCATCCATGTAGTCCTTCTTAAAACCGTCCACAGGAGAGCTTCGCTCTGAAGTGGGATACAGTGAAGCGTGCCATTTCTCAGGGTCCCAGACACCATCACTATTTGGGGAGGGGGCACAGTTTGAGTTCCAGTTTAGGTATAACCAACTACAATCTCATCTAGGTAACAGACCACTTTTCTCTTGTTTTTTTTAAAAACCCACACAATTACAGCAGCAATGAAGGCTACACAAAGGCTGCATCTTAAAAGTTTAACATTTATACTTTTGAGTATTACAAAGGTAATCTGACAACTACATTTAATAAAGATCACAGACAAAAATACAGTACACATCTTAAGCCATCCATTTCAACCTTTATGCTTTAGATACCATTTAAATTTTTTTTTTTAAAAAACAGGTTAAAAAGAACACTCATACAAGAAAACTACAGATCCCTGATCTTCAAAATAATCAAAAACTGAGGCATTGCCAGTGCAACAGTATCAAACTCATGACAGAACTATAAATGCTTGTTAACAGCAAATCACATAAGTAGATGTCTTCAAAATCTGAGGTCATTTAATTTTCAAATCAGAGTACAAACTAAGAAAATGTATTAAAGAAATCTGAACTACCCTTTAATGCATCCACTTCTCATACTGTTCACCAGCCACTATTACTAAGGCTCAAACCTGAAATGGTTATGGGACAAAGGCATAAGTCTTCTAAACCAAACATTTGCCTTTTCTCTTCATTCTCAAGCAGACATGAGAAAAAAATCTTAGACTGTTGGTTAAGAATTACCCCAAGGAATTTAAATGAGCTCAAAGCAGGAGACAAGCTGGACGTACATGTGACTTCCAAAAAGCAGGAGTAAGTCCTTCGGACATTTACACCACGTTAATAATTATTACAAACTTTATGCAAATTTTAGTTTCAAGGGAGTGCACACACTATTGTTTAGAGGCCCCCCTACATAACCTCATTTAGTCCACGTAACTTTTGATCTTGCTCTCTCTCAAACACTCAACTGAACAAAGAGTTACTGATCACTGTGGAGCATAGAGAAATAGAACCATTGTTTTTCCTCAATATTTTTAAAAAATATAACCTGGTTATTTTGTAAAATTTCAAAAGTTATCAATTTATGTCAACAAGTATTAGCAATATCCATTAATGTCAAAGACTGGGTGCTTGAGCCAAAATAATAATAATAATTAATAAATAAATAAAAACAAAGTGCCTCAACAGCATTAAGGCAAGCTTTATGGCCAGACATTTGTCATTTGATAAAGGTAATCCCTGTCCCTTGTTGACCCCTATAGTATTACTTAATGTGACTTTCACACAGATATTATTACCTGTCATATTTCTCAGAGAGACATTCAGGCCTTTCGTTGGAGACTGGCAGCTCCTTGATTTCCAAGAGCTCCTCCTGCAAATAAAATGATAGCCAAGCTTAATTAGCAACAATACCTAATTAAACTTACAAAATAATGACAGCTGGCATTTCTCATCACCTTGGTGTATCTGTAAGGAGCTGTATTTGCCGGCTTAGACTGGTCGACAGCAGCATCACCATTCTTCTGCTCTACAGAGGCATCTTTCTCCATGACTGATTTTAGAAAGAGCAAACAGCCTCTCAACCGACAACTCGACTCTACACCTGTTGAAGATAAAAGTTAAATTATCTCGACCGATGTCGATCAAAAAGAAGGACGCATGTTCTGAAGATTATCCAAAACGACGTCCTTCTGGTGCTGCAAAATGATTTTGAAAATATGTTGCCATTTTAAAGTAGACTGCACGGAAAGATTATAGATAAGTTGCCATGACCCACAACAGACCAAACAATCAAGAAAAACTTTTCCACTCACATAGAGCTTACTTGCAACGTGCAGTTAAAGCGCAATCCTAACATCTCAAGCTCCTGCTGGCTAATTAGCAATTTAATTGGCAGCAGCTGAGAGCTGACATGTCATTACACAACATTACAATGCGCTGGCATTAATTGACTAATTGCCTATAGCGCCTGGACTGTAAATGAAACCTTTTCCAATACAAATCAAGAGAGTAAAAACGTTCATTAAAAAATGATGCTGAATAATCCCCATTATTTCAGTTTAGGGAAAATAAACGCTAACAGTTTGCCAAGAGATTGAAACAGGGTTAGCCAAATGATGGTAGCGTCCCCCACACAGTTTACTATAAACCGATTCGTGGTTTAAAAACAAAAAGTCGTACAGACAGCTGACTAACAAGTCAAATTTAGATTAAAAAAAAAACGAACTTACTTAGTTTGAATGCTGAGTGGAATGCCGGTCGCTAACAGCCGAGCAGATCACGTTAGTGAGCTGCTTAGCCTAGCCTAGCACTTTCAGCTAGCTAGCTAGCTAGCTGGGGACTAGGGATAAATGCCCACCCAGCGAGCACCAAATCGTGAGCCGGTAGAGTTGTCGCTGTGATTTCAGGAAACACGCACTGTAGAGGGTTAACTTAACACAATAAGACGGGTCCAAAATAACAAATTAACTCAAACGGAACCGTTGTAATCTCAAATAACAGTCTTCTCTTTCTCTGTTTTCTAAGTCGTAGCAGCAATTTTCCTCTGCTCACCGCTTTAAGAAGGTCCTGGCAAAGATTACGCCGTGCCCAGCGCGCCTTTTTAGAAATTAAAACGGGCAGGTGTGCGCTGGCGATAGCTGTTTTGATATTTAAACTAATATATGAAATATAATTTTACAAGTAAATGGTTTATGTGTAGCTATATAAAATGTGGCAAAACTCCAACTTGCTTTGTAGTGAATATTTTTTATACTAAATTTAAAGGCGCTTGATAGGCATTACTTGAGGCAGCCACATATTGTGTTAGGGGTTTGCTCGATTTAAGTTTCTTCACTGCCGGTCTCCCATTACTCCTTATGAAAATAAAGACCCCGTGCTCGCGGGAAGTACAGGGCTGATATTTGGAATCGTCGTAAATTTGCGAGGACCTTAAATGCGTTCTTCTTGTGTTAAGTAAACATTTTAGAATTTAAACTGCGAAATCTGAGATCTGTGAAAAACGCTGCCCCGTATTAAAAACTTTTTTAAAGAGTGTAATAATATTGAATCTTATAACCGCCACAACCAGTTTAATGTCGTCTTTACAGAGCGGCAGCACAGGCTGTTGCTGTTGACAGCTAACGAAGAAACCCGGTGGTCACGTGATAAGGAAAAACAAACGCGCGGCACAAAGAGTTTTCTAATAAGGATAATGAATGGTAATTTTATTATAAAAGCTACGAAAGACTTAAAATTGTAAAATGACCATGCTTTTGATGCTTTTATATCAGAAGTGATGCGGAGCAGTGGTCCGTGTAATCGCGACTTGAAATATGCAAAGTAGCGGCAGAAACTCAGATCCAGTAAGACCCCGATTAAGCTATGTGAGATCTGGTGGTGAAACAAAACAAGTGCGCAAAGTTCACACCAGAAAGGTCCCTTACAGAGTTGGATACAGCTGGAACAAAGGTGGAAGACTCAAGGAGCTGAGAATAAGGTGCTGAGGGTATTCCTTTGCATATTTATTTTTTAATCTTGCTGCTTTCTCCCTTCCTCACTGAAAACCAAGTCTCCATTCTTTGAACCTCTGCAGGCACCTAGCAAGAAAGTTTCTTAAGATATGGATGCAGAACACTTTTGGCCGAGTTCTTCCTCATGAAGCAAAGTAGTGTGTTTCACTTATTTTAGAAAATGAAAATATGTATTTTCAAATCTAGGATTTGGTTGCCCTGGTTTTCCTGCCTGCTCTCTAATTCATGTGTTTTTCAGGTCCCACTATAACAGGGTAGTCCTGAGAAGAACCTTTGAAGGATGGAGAGACGAATGGTGGTCATCCAGGAGGGAGTGGAGTCTGACCTTGCGGGCAGAGTGTCACTACAGGTGACTATAGGACATTATGGAAGACTTCTACAGCCAGTTCACTGAGACCTGTTTATGTGTACCAACGATGCTGTTTTAATTTCAGATACTACCTGTGCAATTGGACGCTCCATAACTGGCAAATGTTTGTGTGTTTGCAGAAGATAAAGAAAACCCAACTGCAAAAGGCTCAGTCGTTTGGTGTGATTTTAGCATTCAAGCCTGTTGGCCTTTCCTTTTCTTTTTGGTCAGATTTCACAGTTAGCTGGTGTGTCATTATCCACTTGTTCTTGTTTCATCAGCTGACAAGCAGCGGATGCATCTGGTGTGGGACAGATGGGAGGTTTTCACAGAGATGAGGAGAATGAAGAACAGAATGCTTGAATCAGCTCTTGAGCAGTACAGGCTCTCAGTTATGTGGTAAGGTTTTTGTATTAAATTAAATCTTCTAGGATGATGATTTTTAGCATAATGATGGTTTTAACATTTTTGTGTTTTGCAGCTCAGCATGGAACTTGTGGCAGACTAGGCTACAGCACCATCGAGACCTTCGCATTTTGGAGGATCAAGTGCAGAAGCAGAAGGCACGAACCTTAACGAGAAGGGTAAAGACATGATTCAACATACCTGTAAAGCACATGTTAACATTAATAATAACTTTATTTATATAGCACCTTTCAAAACAAAGTTATAAAGAACAAAATGTTTATGGTGAGATAAAAGCGTAGCAACATAAGGTATAGAAATACTGGTAGCACAGTGAGATAAAAGGGAGAACTAAAGACAATTAAAAGTGAAAAATAGGTAAATTGAAAGAAATCATCAAAAAATGTAATAAATTAAAAGTGATCACTAGGAGAAGATGATAAAACAGTTATGAACGACAATAAAGACATAACTCAGAGATTATAGAGAGTATAAAAATATGTCTTTAAGAGAAATTTAAAAGATAAAAGTGAGCTTGGGGTGGTTATAATTTATGAGGGAGAGCAGTTCATCTACTAATTGGAAAGTCAGTGGTTCGATTCCTGGCTTGGGGTTCAGTATTCTTGGGCAAGATGCTGAACCCCAAGTTGCTCTCCAATGTGTTCATTGGAGTGTGAATGTTAGATAGAAAGCACTTGTGTAGAAAAAAGTGCTTGTATAAATTGGTGTGAATGAGGCATGTTGTATAAAGTGCTTTGAGTGTTCAAGTAGAGTAGAAAAGCACTATATAACAACCAGTCCATTTACCATTTGCCAGTCTGATCTCCTCAGGGAAATTGTTCCAAAGAATGGGTACCCTGACACCCAGCATAAACTAACACTGCATTTCATAAAAAGAACATCATGCCAACAGTCAAACATGGTGGCAGTGTTATGTTCTGGAACTGCTTTGCTGCTTCAAGACCTGGATGACTTGCTGCAATTGATGGAACCATGAATTCTGCTCTCTACCAAAAAAATCCTGGAGAATGTCTGGCCATTAGTTTGTGCCCCGAAGCTCAAGAGCACTGGGATTATGCAGCAGGACAATGATTCAAAACACACCAGCAAGTCCCACTCTGAATGGTTCCAGAAAAAAAAACAAAATGAAGATTTTGGAGTGGCTTAATCAAAGGCTGGACTTAAATTCATTTGAGATGCTTTGGCAGGACCTTAACCAGGTAGTTCATGCTCAATAAGCCTCCAATGTGGCTGAATGAAAACAATTCTGCAAAAAAAAAGAGTGGGCCAAAATTCCTCCACAGCAATGTGAAAGAGTCATTACCAGCACAGGTATCTTATAGTGAGTGTGCTAGATGCATCAGGGACAATAACAGTCACTTATGTCTCATCTGTATTTAGCTGCAGGAGGTTCTGTGCCAGCCAGCATTTAATGTCATAGATACAGTCATTGAGTGCATTGACGTTAAGTATGTCATTAACTTTCAAAGAGATGTACAGTTGCATATCATCTGCATAGGAGTGAAAACTCACACTATGCCTGTGGGTGACATACCCCAGGGGTAACGTAGATAAAGAAAATAGGAGAGGTCCGAGGACAGACCCCTGGGGTACTTTACTCCTCTGTATTCTCTCTGATCTGTGACCTGATATATTTTGTATCAAAGGCTTGGCTTCAGTGGAAAGAGATGCACACGACTGCTTCTTGCCAGAAGAGAGAGAATCCAAAGCTGCACTTCACCTTATTTTCAGACTGAAAAGAAGAGCATTGCATCAGTGGATAAAATATATGGCCTGTCGCCAGACCAAGAAAGAAACACAAGGTCATTATAAAATACCCACGTGACTTTGTTTCCATTCTTGAAGCTTCATTATTCAGCCTTCTCTTAACACATTTTTTGTTCTTTATTTCACCTTCAGCTTTGGCTCAGTGTGCTTTTCGTCACCGCCTGGTGAGGAAGTGTTGGAGTAAATGGAGCAATGCTCTGGATCACAAACAGAGTGAAGAGACCCGATTGCAAGCAGCAGCCCTCTTGGCCATGCAGAGCATCCAGCGCAGAGCACTGGTGCACTGGAGAGCTTGTATCCTGATCAGCTATTAGAATGAATAAAGCTTCAGTTTTCCTACCAGCTACTGAATTAGTTCTTTAAGTTATCAGTACTGTTGTTTGATTCTTGAGCTCTTCAGTAGATGTGGCATTGTGCAGAGAAGAGGCTGGAAGAAACTACAGAGCAAATCAGCATCTCCAACATCGTTTACTGGTTAAAAAAAATAAATAAAAAAAGAAGCAGCTACAGATTAGCAGAGAGTGTGATCATTTCATGTAGTCATCACTGTATATTCTCATTGCAGCGTGCTGGATTGCGAGGCTTGTCTCTTAATATCATGTGGAACAAAACACATCGACTGAACAACCACATGGCTGTCCAGCATTGTCAGCAAACGGTAACTGATGAACACACTGTGATCGTCACACTGCAACCAGCTGTCATTACTTTCTGAGGTTTTCAAAGCATCTGAAGGTTTTGTTTTTTGCAGATGACTCATAAGTACTGGAAACTGTGGCAGGATCGTGTGGAGGAAGCTGAAGACCAGACCTTTAAACCCCTAACAGAAATGGCACTGAGTAACTACAGGTGTTCTTACATACATTTCCCAATCCCCACATTTTCCCAGTCCCATGGGAAGTCTTATGGGTTGTAACACCCATGCTACAAAAGAATTTTGTTTTTAATTGTAGCACTTCACTGCTGAGAAGATGCTTTCACCACTGGAGAGGGAGACTTGCTGAGCAGAGACACATGCAGGTATTTTCAAATCCAGCAGAAGAGAGCACCGATACAGATAGACTTAAGTTAGTTTAAAATATAATAAATGTGTTTTGTTTTTGTTGTTTCACAGAAACTGGAGTGTCGTGCAGACATTTGGTTTGTAGACCGCATGCTGCCTCAGTGTTTTCAGTCATGGGTTGAGTTTACTCAGCAGAGAAGACTGAGTCAACAGAGAAGACTCAAAGCTGAAGTTTATAATCGGCGAGTCATCACCTTTCTCCTCTTTTAAATCTTTCTCGATATAATGTGATCAAACAGTTCTGCAGCTTTTTATTTAATTTTATTTCAAGTTTGTTTTTCTTTCTTTCTTTTTTTTTTTGCCTCTGCACTGCTTTCAGCGTGACTCCTGTTTATAGATGTGATATTTTTAGTTTGCCTGTCCCATCCGGAGTGCTTGCATGCATGCAAATTCATCACAGTCCTTGAACAGAGCGCAGACATCATCTTCTATGTCAAACTGACCCCACATTCATATGGAGGATCATCTTTGCTCATGAGAGCGGGTCTGTGGCTGCAACTCTGAGACAAAACAGTAGTTTTCCATGGAAGTGTCTGTCGTGTCCAAGGCTGACATCAGCATGACCAGGAGTGTACTAAGTGTGCACCTTGTAGGTGTCCCACAGGATCAGATTGTCAGCAATGTTTGTTTGTTTTTTGCCAGATCAACGCAATCACTGAGGGCAGCTCTGGCACTTTTTAAGGGTGGACGAGATCCACTGCACATCACAGAGCACACAAGTGCACGTAATCAGGATGGGACTTTTAGGGAGGGTTATAAAAATAGCAGCACTGGAAGCAGTTGGCACTCCAGAGAAGACTACCTTTAAGTGGAAATTAAACAAATTTAAATTAGAAACGATAAGGACATTTTTTTTGTGTGTGGAGTCTGACAAGATTTTGAATGTACTCTGTAGTTTTCAAACTTAGCAGGTGGATGAATATGTCCACATGATGCATCTGTTCAATGTGTTGACAGGCGGCGCCAGTACACCTGGGTGTTTAACACTTGGTGGGGAAAGTCGGAGAAACGCAAGGAAGAGATGCTTTCTGAGTGGATGGTACGTCAGCTGCAGATGGAAACTACACTGTGGTACATCGCACCGGTGATAACACTTTATTTTTCTAGGCAGTTCTTCATGACGACAGATGCCACAAGCAGAGAGCCTGGATCAGATGGAGGCAGCGCACACAAGAGCAGATCAAAGAGGTGGAGAAACAGGAAGCTTCACATTGTCTGTATCTGCACACACTTCTCCACAAGACGATGATGCAGTGGAAGGAAAACAGCACTGACATACGAGACAGGTTCTCTTGTAACTGTTGAATCATCTGAGCTTGAGCTACTTGAACTACTATAAATGTGCTGTTTGCTAATAGATTTATTTGTTTCACATCAGGAGAAACAGAGAGCAGCAGGCCTGCCATCAGGGTGACCTGCGCCGCATGAGATTGGCTGTAGAAAAATGGAAAAAGGTGCTCTTTTTTTTAAAATCTTTGTTGAGCCCAGTCTATACATCATCTGTTTCTTCAGTCATTGGGTTGTAAGGAATCAGTGTGTTTGGCTTAAGATTAACAAAAACTGAAAAAATGAGCTGTTTAGATGTAGAAATGTGGATCTTATAAATGTTCTGCTCAGCATCTACAGCAGTATGAGAGTGCCTAAATGAGACCAGATTTTTGGGGTGTCCACATGAATGGTGATCAATTTTTCTTCTCTTCATGCATTATCATGAAAAAGTTGATTTATTTCAGTATTTCCATTCAAAAAGTGAAACTTGTATGTTATATTCATTCATTACACACAGACTGATATATTCCAAATGTTTGTTTCTCTTAATTTTGATGATTATAACTGACAACTAATGAAAACCACAAATTCAGTATCTCAGAAAATTAGAATATTGTGAAAAGGTTCAATATCGAAGACACCTGGTGCCACACTCTAATCAGCTAATTAACTCCAAACAGCTGCAAAGGGCTTTAAATGGTCTCTCAGTCTAGTTCTGTAGGCTACATAATCATGGCGAAGACTGCTGACTTGACAGTTGTCCAAAAGATGACACCTTGCACAAGGAGGGAAAGACACAAAAGGTCATTGCTAAAGAGGCTGGCTGTTCACAGAGCTCTGTGTCCAAGCACATTAATAGAGAGGTGAAGGGAAGGAAAAGATGTGGTAGAAAAAAGTGTACAATGTGTACAATAGGGATAACCGCACCCTGGAGAGGATAGTGAAACAAAACCCATTCAAAAATGTGGGGGAGATTCACAAAGAGTGGACTGCAGCTGGAGTCAGTGCTTCAAGAACCACCACGCACAGACGTATGCAAGACATGAGTTTCAGCTGTCACAGTCCTCGTGTCAAGCCACTCTTGAACAAGAGACGGAGTCAGAAGCGTCTC
Source organism: Pterophyllum scalare (assembly GCA_024447675.2). NCBI lineage: Eukaryota > Metazoa > Chordata > Actinopteri > Cichliformes > Cichlidae > Pterophyllum > Pterophyllum scalare. The sequence goes on from JAMQGT020014345.1 coordinate 93,360, forward strand.
GCCTGGGCTAAAGACAAAAAGGACTGGACTGCTGCTGAGTGCTCCAAAGTTATGTTCTCTGATCAAAGTCAATTTTGTATTTCCTTTGGAAATCAAGGTCCCAGAGTCTGGAGGAAGAGAGAAGAGGCACAGAATCCACATTCCTTGAGGTCCAGTGTAAAGTTTCCACAGTCAGTGATGGTTTGGGGTGCCATGTCATCTGCTGGTGTTGGTCCACTGTGTTTTCTGAGGTCCAAGGTCAACGCAGCCATTTACCAGGAAGTTTTAGAGCACTTCATGCTTCCTGCTGCTGACCAACTTTATGGAGATGCAGATTTCATTTTCCAACAGGATTTGGCACCTGCACACAGTGCCAAAGCTACCAGTACCTGCTTTAAGGACCATGGTATCCCTGTTTTTAATTGGCCAGCAAACTTGCCTGACATTAACCCCATAGAAAATCTATGGGCTATTGTGAAGAGGAAGATGCAACACACCATACCCAACAATTCAGAAGAGCTGGAGGCCACTATCAGAGCAACCTGGGCTCTCATAACACCTGAGCAGTGCCACAGACTGATGGACTCCATGCCACGCCGCATTGCTGCAGTAATCCAGGCAAAAGGAGCCCCAACTAAGCACTGAGTGCTGTACATGCTCATACTTTTCATGTTCATACTTTTCAGTTGGCCAACATTTCTAAAAATCCTTTTTTTTGTATTGGTCTTAAGCAATATTCTAATTTTCTGAGATACTGACTTTGGGGTTTTCATTAGTTTTCAGTTATAATCAAAATTAACAGAAACAAACATTTGAAATATATCAGTCTGTGTGTAATGAGTGAATATAATATACAAGTTTCACTTTTTGAATGGAATTACTGAAATAAATCAACTTTTTCATGATATTTTAATTTTATGACCAGCACCTGTAATTTATGTGTGTCTCTCCCTCTTTTTTTTTTTTTTTTTGTAAATTCATCATCGGGTTATAACACAGGCCTCTTTGTGTGTCAGTTTGTTCAGAGCCAGAGAGCAAAGAAAAGCAGGCTCGGGGAGATTCAGAGTTACCATGAAGTTAAACTTCTCAAACACTCCTTTGTGGCCTGGAAGGTACACACGAATCAGTTATAACTACATGATTTAATTTGTTTGGAGTGAAGAAAACAATGTTCAAGTCTATACCCTATTGTATGGCCTACTGTATTTACAGAAACACCACCTACAGATGTCTCAGATCTATGACCATGTAGAGGAGCTTCCCAGGCAGCACACACAGTGTTTTCTCAGGTAATAAAGACAAATACTATCTTTCAAAATTTTAAATCAGAGTTTTGTCTTCTGTTCAGAAATACTAGGTGTATGTCAGCATCATCAGTTTCAGTCATGTCTCTCCAGAGAAGCTCTTACTGTATGGAGGGAGAAAGCAGGGCAGCGGGCAGAGATTCGGCTCGCAGAGCAGCAAGCACAGAATCACTTTCGTCACTCCCTTCAGCTTGAGGTTATAAAGCGATCTAATGTCTTCATGTTTAAAATCATCAGGCCTAGTCATCTTTTCCGCACTGATTGCTTTCCTTTCACTTAATTATTAAAGGCGTTTCATGCTTGGAGAGAAGCAACAACACTTGCGATTTCAAAGCGCCTCCAGCAGGGGGAAGTACTCAGCATGGCTCAGCAGTCTATAAATGAAGGTAATTTCATATTTTGCAGTTTTGACACCTTTCACATGTTTGTTTTCTTTAAGCAAACCTAACTGTGCTCATGTGAATGACATCTGCCTGTAACCCTTAAGAGATCTGGTAAATAAAGAAGAATTTTGATATTGCAGCATGTTTTTCTTATTCTTAGAGCTGTCTTTGGTTTTTTTTTTTTTTAATGTGGTATCCTCTCAGGCTGTCATGGAAAGAGACTGCAAAGGCAAATGCAGCAGTTATCTTAGCAGTTGTCACAGATTTTGTATCTGTTAAGTAACTGTTGCATCAGTACTGTGCTATTTGGATACCAGGTGTATCAGTTCTACACTTTTTTAGCTTGATGATTTCTGTTTTTAGTGCGGCTGCTGCGATTTTTCCGACGATGGAGGAATCAGACCAGGGAGGCACGGAGGGAGAGGATAAACATGGAAAAAGCCAGGCGACACCATAACTCCAAACTCCTTTCTAAAACTCTGAAAGCTTGGAAGGAGCATTACTACCAGCACAAGAAAAATAAGGTTGTAGCTTCTTTTAGCCTGTAACTCAGATAAAACCATACTGGTCACATCAAGTCTAACTTTTAAAAACTGTGATTATTTTGTAGGTGATGAAGCGACAGGGACTCTTGTTGCTGAGATTAAAAATGTACCAGACGTACTTTGGGCAGTGGAAAACGAAGGTTTGTTCATGTTCTGATCATCAGATTTCTGTTAAGAACAAGAGTATGGGATGACAGCTATGTCAGACTTACTGTATAAAAGAACAACTGAAGAGAGCATGCTCTTAAAAATAATGCCACTATTAGTTTTTTATTTATCAATAACCTTCATTCATCAAATTGATATTTGGTTTGAGCAGCACCAATTCTCCCTCATTTGCTCTCAGGTTTTTATGGCACTTGGAAAGTCAGTTTATATTTGGCCATCTGGAGAACTTGCCACAGTCCCCCTATGAATTTAGGCTATCTCTGTGTCTTCTGACGCTATGATTTTGAGTTCTGTGTGTTTGATGTCATCATGCTGCATAAGACACCTTTCTAATGCAAGTATTGATGGTTTTGAGAACAGTTAAACAGACTTTGGTTTTCTTCCTGCTGACAGCTGCAGCACAGACAGAGAGAGGCAAAGCAGACGGAGCAAGCACTCTGGCATTGGTCCCTCACGCTTCAGGCCAAGGTAAAACCTGCCGCCTCATTCTTTTCTGAAATGCATTGCAGAAATGGTGCTCACAGGATCTAAAATGTCCTCGTGTTGATTTCTGAATCTGCTGCAGGTGTTGTATGGATGGAAAATGTGGGTCACAGAGCAGCGGAGAAAGCAAAAACATGCAGCCAGAGCTGCACTGGTCTACAGAGACCAGCTGCTGAGGGAGGGTGTGACATGCATCCTCACATATGCTGCTCACATGAATGATCTCACAACGGACCTTATGCAACACAGCCAACAACAAGTAGGTTATTGTGTGTTTCTTGTGATTTTTAGACAGAAAATCTCAGTGTCTCACTAATGCTTGTGTCCTGCAGAGATCACAACATCTTCAGAAAGTTGTTAAACGTTGTGCTGCACGGTGGAAGCAACGGGCGCTGTGTAAACCACGAAGAGAGCAAAAGATCAGAGGGCAGCCACCAAAAAAGAGCGTGACCTTCTGTCTGAGCAGTGTTTCATCAGCTGATTCAGCGAAGCAGGAAGCTGACGATGGATTGCTTAGCAAGCTGTGAGTGTGTACTTCACTCCAGCACATGGAGTTTGGTACTTTTTTCAGGCTTCTTACTCAAAGGGTAGATAAGTTATCAATAAAAGAAACACTGCTTCATATTTTTGATGGTAAAACCCTCTTTCCAAAGGAGAATGGAGTAATACATGAAAATAAAAGAAGATTTGACCTATAATATGGTTACTTAAATTGAGGCATTGCATTAAACTCATTGATGCTCAGCAGAAATCAATGATAAATGATTTTTTTTTTCTTTTGTTTCTAGAACCCAACAGCAATCTGGCATCACCAGCATTAAAGCAACTCCAAAATCCTCTGAGTTCAGTCGTCTCCCACAGAAAACCCGTCTGGTGTCATTCTGCCTCCATTCTGATAAAGTTTTCGTTCCCTCTCCACATCAGAGCAGCGTCATGTCTGCTGTGTCGCCCTCTGAACCTCTCATGTCCAACATGGAGTTTCCTGAGGACACCCAAAACCAAGACCTCCTTTTACCTCCTTCTGCTTTCATGACTACTGAGACACAGAATAAAGTAAGATACACCTGTTTGACATAACAACCATTTACTGCTGTATTAAGTAACTGGATTTGGGTTCAAGCTTATGTTTGTTTGTGTTTTTTAAGTTCAACTCAGGTCTTGGAGTTGCTCCAGTTGTGCCTCTTCCTCAGTCTGTCACTTCTTTGGATCACCACTCATCTGCATATCCAGGTATGGACGCTGCACGTTTCTTCCTAGCATGTTTCGTTTTATATATATATATATATATATATATATATATAAAATATAAAAAAACACAACTTATTAAGACACCAAAGGCCAAACAACTGTTTTGACGCTTTTTCAAGAGATACATCTGAACACTTCCAGTGGAGAAACTGAGGTTCCTGACATGGAAGATGAAATAAGTGATCCAACGTCAGCTCTGATGGGGAGCTTCTCAGGATTCAACACGACATGAAGAGCTTCCAGCTGGACAGAAAGCAGCTCCGGTAAAAATTTGTTTTTGCATTCTACTTTTAACCGCTGTACATGATATGAAATAGCAACAGTGTTTGTGTGTTTGTTCACTCAGGGCATGGCGAAAGTTGAAAGGGGTATTACAGAGTTGGCTGCAGAGCAGTGGAAAGGACGAAGTGATGGAAAAAAATGCTGTCTGTCAAGAGTTGAAAGAGGTAAGGACACAAGATGATTTTGTCGCTGTTTATGTTGAACAGAGATTAACAAACTTCATAAGCTGATCACAAGAGCAGGACCTACATCGTGTGCTTCAGAGATTATACACTCCCATCCAAAAGAATTGGAACAGTGAGGCCAATCCCTTTATTTTTGCTGGAGACTGATAATATTTGGGTTTGACATAAAAAAAACCCAAAATGAGACAAAAGATAAACCTCTCAGCTTTTATTTCAAGCTATTTATATCTGGATCTGACACACAGTTCAGAAAATAGCACCTTTTGTCTGAACCCACCCATTTTTCTTGTGAGCAAAATATTGGAACAGATAAAGTTAAAATAGATTAAAGTGAATGAGACTTAATTTTTAGTTTCAAATCCTTTGCTTGCAATAACTGCATCAAGCCTGACATCACTAAACTTTTGCATTCTTCATTTGTGATGCTTTTTCTATGCTTTCACCACAGCCGCTTTCAGTTGTTGTTTGTTTGCTCTAAAGCCTCTTTAGGGTTTAAGTCTGGAGATTGACTTGCCCAGTCTAAAGCCTTCCACTTCCTGGCCCTGATGTAGTCTGTAGTTTTTGCAGTGTGTTTTGGGTCAGTATTTTGCATGATGAAGGATCTTCCAATCAGTTTGGTTGCATCTTTCTTTATATTGACAGACAAAATGTTTCTGTAAACTTCTGAGTTCACTGTACTGCTGCTGCCGCTGATGCAAGACATCGATGAAGAATAACAAGCCCGTCCCAGAAGAAGCCATGCAAGCCCAAGCCATGACATCATCCCTGCTGTGTTTCACAGATGAGCTCTTGTGTTTTGGATCATGAGCAGATCCTTTCTTTCTCCAATTTTTAGCCTTTCCATCACATTGGTAAAGGTTAATCTTTGTCTCATCAGTCCATAAAACTTTGACCAAGAATTTGAGGCTTGTCTCTGTATTTCTTGGCAAATTTCAGTCTGGCCTTCATCGTCTTCTTGCTAATTAGTGGTTTGCATCTTCTGGTGAAGCCTCTGTACTTTTGTTCATGAAGTCTTCTGCGAATACCTTCACTCCTGCCTACTAGAGGTTGTTGCTGATATCACTAACAGTTATTTTAGGGTCTTTCTTTACAGCACTTAAAATGTTTCAGTCATCGCCTGCTGTTGTTATTCCTTGGTCTACCTGTTCGACATCTGTTACGTTGTACACCAGTGACGACTTTCTTCTTCGGGACATTCCAAACGGTTGTCCTGGCTATGGCCAATGTTTGTTCAATGGCTCTGATTTAGTTTCCATCTTCTCTCAGCTTTGCAATTGCTTGTTTTTCACCCATAGACAGCTCTCTGGTTTTCATGTTGGTTACTCGTGTAACTATAAAAGCACAGGCAAAACTCAAATCTGAAACTGAGCGTAGACATTCAGCGCAATTTATTATTTGAAAAATCAATATAAGAGGACCTACCTGAGCAAGAAAACACATGTGTCAGTCACATGTTCCAATACTTTTGCTCTCAAGAAAAATGGGTGGGTTTAGACAGAAGGTGCTATCTTCTGAACTGTTTATCAGATCCAGATGTAAATACCTCAAAATAAAAGCTGAGATGTTGATCTTTAGTCTGATATTGTTTTGTTTTTTTATGTCAAAAAAAGGGAGCATGCTGATTTATGCCATCTTGTCCTGACTTAGTCATTGCAGCCCAAACTCAATATTCACATTTGGGTTCAAACATCAACATCAAGCATAGTTTCCAGCCAGTAGGCCTAAAGACTGGTCTGCAACCACCAGTCGGGAGGGAAAAATGTGTATTCCTCAGCTGGTTGCAAGTGGTTGCTGGGGGTTGTTGGCAGTCGCTGTGAAATTGATTGTTAAAACCACATTCATGCAGGCCTAGAGGCCAGTCAGTGACCCCCTGGTAACCACCAGTCTCTAGGGAAAAGTGTCTATTCTGTGACCAGTTGGCAAGTGGTTGCAAGCCGTCACAAAGAAGGTGGTGCACAAAAAACATCCTTGCTATTAATTTGGTCACCATTAGGTTGCTGCAGTTGCCAGAAGTTTGCATGGATGACTCAGATTTTCACTTTGTTTTGATTTTCGAGTTTGTGTCACACTTTTTTGAGTTTCACTGCAGCTTGGGGAATAAATGGACACCCTCTTTGTTACCGATTTCATTAGGCAACTTTCAGTAACCACTCACCAACCAGTTTTGGGGTCACCAAGCGGTCTCTAGGGCTGTGTGACTGAGGCCTTAGAGGTCATTAATAAAGAGAACTACCTTTTGTTTAAAAAAAATCATTTTGTTAAGTAATTCCTCCACCAGTTTTTAACTAAGATACTTTAAATTCCTTTTCATATATTTTGTAATTATTCATTCTGTAAAATACATAAGCCCTTATAACAACAGCTATATTTGCTCAACGAATAGGGGTTAATCCAGCTGGAAAACATTACTTTTTCACACATTTCGACTGTGAGTGGAAACATTTAACGGTTCACATTTCTTTGATTATGGAAAGGAAGAAGGCACACTGGCATCTTGCAAGTGCATGTGCAGTCCTGAGCACAATGCTAGTTACCTGAAATAACTTCTGAAGGTTCTCTCACTCATGGCTCAGATTTTTCATGCATTCTTTTGAAGCTTCGTTTGAACAATAAATCTCTGTCTGTAGAAAATTAAGCTTAGAAGGAGGTGCATTACATGTTATTGTAAATGGCATTGATTTTGTGTCACTCTTAGTGTTCTTTTGTTTTGTTTTTTTTATGTTGACAGTTGGAGGAGAACATCGACAGACTGTCAGCTAAACTGGAAAAACATAAACCAGTGATGTTGCTGCATGCCGAGCGAATTCAACATTTGCAGACTGTCTTCCAGAATTTAAGACTTTATGCTCCTCGTCAAAAAACAGAAACTAAAAACTCTTTTTTCTAACATGACAGGAAATAATGGAGAGCATGACGGGCTCACCTGCTTATTGCTTGGACTGTTGTTCATGTGCCAGTGTCATATTTTATTAAAATAGTCTGATCTGAGAGTGAGCAGAGGATTCACAAGAGTATGTATATTATCTGCTCAGTGTTTATAGCTTTACTGCCCTCAGCTGGTGAGGACCAAATTAAATGGTTCTCCTTAATTAACATGTGAAATGTCTTTAAATTGATTCAGCATTCCCAAAACATAAAAGCGCAGTGCTTTAAAGCAGCACTCAGCAGAAGCAGATGGTGCAAAATCTGTTCCATATGTGTGCAAAGAGTGACTTTACTGTTTTCAGAGGAGGTACCCTTACGCAATAGGTTTTCTATTATCCTGCTGATAGCAGTGCCTCTAATACTTTGGAAAATCACTGAACTAAAATCACAGATTTCAGTGTAACAGAGGGGACAGTGGTCTGTTTGCACATTTGTTAAATCTTGGCTCAACAGCAGGTCAAAATGCGGGGAATTTATCCTGTTTTACTCTTTTTCATCTTTGTGTGGTCTGTAAGTGGTAAGTGTTGCTACTGAACTAGGTTGTTTTTATTGTTTTATTAAATTATTTTATGTTGTTCCGCCTCATTGTGTTGTTGAAGTGTTTCTATTCCTTTGTACATGTTGGGATTTTCTTGTTACCATCTGTTTGGAGCATTTGCTTTTCAGGGCATTAATAAAATTGAGTTTAATGATATAAATGTAGAATCTTTTGAATTTACTCAAAGGTGGAAAGGACTTTATGCATTTAGCTTTTCTGGTGGATCTTTTTTTTTTCCAAACAAATTGAATTGTTCCCTGCATGGCAGCTAAGAAGATGCGATGGTGCACAGTGTCAGATCCTGAACAGAGGAAGTGTGCAGAGCTAGCTAAAGCTCTGGTGGCAGTGCTGCCACCAGCCACTGTGGCAGCTTTTGCCAGACTCTCATGCATACGAGCATTCAGCACAACCGACTGCATGAATAGGATCAAGGTGAGCAAGTCTACAATACACAATAAACATTTTTATTAATCCTGCTGGGAGCAAGTCATTTGAACCAGTCCAAGTTCAAGATGGCCCTATAAAATGAAGCTATGGGAAAGCTTGGATACTGTGGCTCCTCTGATAAAGAAGGCAACAAATCACAGATGCATGGCTAACTGGTATAGCTCTCAAACATGTACCTTAAAGCAGATAAAACATAAACTGGAGAAGAAATGGCATCTTTGCTTGGCCTGTAAAAAGTTTGTTACTCCATTTAAAAAAACAAGGACAACAAACGAGTTTGTTTGCTGTACTCATTTATATTCTACACAGTGTCTCAACTTTTTAAAAATCATTTCATAATTTTTTTTTCAAATATAAGAGTGTCATTCAGAATGTTTCAAAATTTGAAACATTTAATTGGATCAGTTTTATGGCTTCTAATCTTAATGAAACTGCATCCAACATTTTGCTCTGAAGAGCAACATCACTATATTTGTCAGTACCACTACAGTTTTAGTTTCACACTCTTACTCTACAATGTTTGAAATTTGAACCCTGAGAGGAAACACAGTCCAGGTCAGAAATGTTTTCCATGATAGCATTTTAAACTTGTGCTACTAGACCTACAACCCAGAGTCTGACTGCCTGTTTCTTTTTGGAAGGAATATGCATTTGCTTTGAGTTGTAAAAGTAAAACTCATTCTCTGAATTGTTTATTTCAGGCTAATCGTGCTGACATAGTGACTTTAGATGCAGGAGAAATTTATTCCGCTGTCAAGCAGTTTGACCTTGTTGCCATCGCTAAGGAGATCTACGGTGATGGTAGGTTTTAGCTCATGTTTTTGAGATGCATCTTCAGCACTGATCTAAGAATGGGGTTAGTCCATGAAAAATCCATGAGTGCCTCCCTCCTAACCCTTTTCAGAATCAGCTGGGTTTTTTTTTTTTGTTTTTGTACAATAACGTAAGCATGGCCATGCAATATTTTAGCTTCATATTATGAAAATGTTATGAGTTACAGGCCCAAAATCTCCTTTTTTTTCTAATTTTTGAGTAGTACAAGAACTAGCGACATTAAAAAACAAACCGCAGCCAAATACATTTTACACTCACTCCAACTGTCACAATCTAAAGCAAAGATTTATTTATTTTTTTGCAACCAGCTTTGAGCATCCATATCATAGGTGGTGTCAGAGTTTCAGTAGAAAAACTGCAACAATGTAATGTCTGTGACATAGAGTAAGAAAAGCAATCGCTGGTGCCCTGGACGTTTTGTGTGTTTTCTGATAGTTCACTGGAGAAAACTTCAAAAAGTGTATTTTGGGTAAATTTTTCTGGGTCACATCACCATGCAGGACAAGTAAATGGTTAAAAGTAGTTACAGCATATGAAAGGGCTCCCTTTTGCCTACTAGTCATGATTCCTTCTGTGTATAATAACTTTCTAATACAGTATATATTTTAACACTTGTCCTAATGTTACATTTGAAATTGTATTTACTGAATGAGTTAAGACCATGATAATATTGAATGGGTGCATTTTGAGATTTTGGTTTTAGAGCGTGACACCTGGAGTTTTTAGATTGATTTGGTTGCAGTTATTTTTTTAACCACAGCTCAAATGTGTTTTTCACCCTAAAAATTTCACGTTGTGTACGATGTCCTGAAATTAGGTCTGTTAAAAAGCACCAAATCTTGACCCTCACCCATGTAGTTAAAGAAAAATCTGAAACAATTTTCAGAGTACGAAGGAAATCTTTTGTGTCTAAACTTCTACAAAACAGCTGGCTGGTTCTGAATGGGGTCAGGTGGAAACTTTTTCAGATTTAGTTGATATGAAATTACCCACACATCTGTTTGCATATTTAACTACAGGAGGGTGTATTCTGTCTGTGGCTGTGGTGAGAAACAGCAGCTTGGACCTAAGATTCCTGCAGGGCCACAGGAGCTGTCACAGCGGGGTTCGATGGACAGCTGGCTGGAGTCTCCCACTCGGTTTCCTGCTTTCCAGAAACTACCTGAGCTGGTCAAAGGAGCATCCACTCAGTCAGGGTACTAAGACTGTTATCAGCTGCCAATGCAGCTGCTTCTTTCCATGTCCTCACTTCTGATCTGGCTTTTTAGTCCCCTGACTTGTTTTTCTCCTCTCCTGGCAGATGTCAGCACTTTTTTCAGTGCCAGCTGTATTCCTGGTGCTTCTGCCATGGCACCTCCTCTGTGCATGCTGTGCCAGGGCCAGAGGTCTTACATACGCCAGAAGAATTACCACTGTGAAACGTCCCACAGTGAGCCCTTCTACAACAACCAGGGAGCTCTCAGGTTGGGCTTAACAAAAGACACAACACGCTCTCAGCTTACATCTAATGTTTGACATGTTTGAAACAGTTAAACATCAGTGAATAATTTTTATTTCCTCTTTTGTTCTACTACAGATGTCTCAGGAGGGGGATAGGGGATGTTGCATTTGTGGACCATTTAGCACTTGAAAGTATTGAAGGTAAGCAATTTCTTTTTAATTATTTAGTGTATTTAACTAAAAATGTGCCTGAAGTTTCCTGGTAATATTCTAAAACCAGCAAAATGCTTTTGATAGAAACTAGAACCTAGATAAAGGGGGTTCATTAGAAAAGTGCATCATCAGTATCTCTTTTATTTAAAGTTTGAAGTCACAAAATTTATGGCAAACTGATTTTTGGTCATCATACAATAGCAGTAAAGAAGACACTGTAGTTTCACTGAACAGCGACTTTCTGGTAAGATTGGGGGATACAGTTCTGCAGTGCTAACCACAACACCAGCTCACAGCTTGTGTGTGTTTACTCTAGAATACAATATATTGTTTACTGAACTTCCATCAATTTATTTTCTTAACTGCTTATCCATTCTGGGAGGGCTGGAGCCTATTCCAGCTAACACTGGGCAAGAAGCAGGGTAAAACCCTGGACAGGTTCCCAGCAGGGGCTAACCATGAGAGACAAACATTCACACTCAAATCCACCCCTTAAATCAATTTGCAATCACCACTGAACCTCACAATCATCTTTTTGGACTGTGGGAGGAAGCCAGAGTGCCTGGGGACAACACCTATAGGCACAGGGAAAACATGCAAAGTCCAGCTAGAAAGGCCCCGCCTGGATTTGAACCCAGGATCTGTGAGGCGACAATTCTAACCACCGCACCACTGTGCCACACATATTTTATACTCTTATTAAACCTATATAACTTATATCCTAGAATTATTAGTATCCCATTTGAGAAATGCTGTTGTGGCTGAACTCTTAAGAGAACCTTTAAGATCACAGACTCTCTTCTCGCTCCAGCCCAAATCAGGTTTAACACCTGAACATAAATACTGCTGATAATGAGACTTTGTAAGAAGCAGAACCAAACCACAGAACACTGTGCTGACTTTTTAGGCTTTTCTCCTTTTTAGTTTTTTTAATGTCTGTTTTGTCAGAGAGTGAGCGTGATGAGTTCAGGTTACTGTGTACTGATGGCACTCAAGCTCCTCTCAGCCACTACAGAAGCTGTAATCTGGGTCGTGGTCCAGGAGGGGGCATGGTCACCAGACTTCATTTTCGCAAGGTTGTTCGCAAATTTCTAGTGACTGTGCAGGTAAATAGTTTGCTCATTTTCTGTCTCTATGCCTGACGGTCATAGTTGTCCTTTTGCCCAGTAATTGATCCTTTAAGTGCTCTCTATTAATTCTTAAGACATTGTTTGGTCGGCAAGGAAGAGAGAGGCAGCGCTTCCAAGTTTTCGACTCCTCATCTTTTGGAGAAAACGATCTTCTCTTCAGAGATGTGACTGAGAAACTCGCTGTCCTGCAAGACGACTTGGACGTCAGTCAGGTGCTGGGGCTGGATTATATTGCGCTCCTCAAAGGTCTTGGGCATGAAGGTGCTTATGCCTGCTGATGTATGATTGTTAATTTTTACACCCAGAACACACAGACTTGAATTTTACGGCGTCTTTATGTTTGCAGGAAGCTCGCTGGAGGACAGTGTCATTAGGTGGTGCTGCATCAGCCACGCAGAGCAGAAGAAGTGTGAGCAGTGGGCGCTCAGTATAAAGTCTGACCCGTTGGTGTGCGTCAGAGCCATCTCAATGCGTGACTGTATCGAGAAAATTAAGGTAAGCCATCTAGACTGGACAACATAGAGGCCTTTAAATTTATCAAATGACACGTTCCTTCACCACAGAGGGACGAGGTGGACGCTGTCTCGCTGGATGCAACTCACTCGTTCATCGCAGGGAAATGCGGTCTTGTTCCCGTTGTGACAGAATATTATGGTAGGACTGCTGCAGAATATAGTAATGAAGTATATATTCTCTATTGAATGATGGCCTGCATTAGTGCTGCAGGTGTTTACTTTTGGCTTCTTAAATGTGAGAATTTCTTGCTTCTCCCTGTTTTGTTTTTTAATATCATTTTAAATTTAAAGTTTTAGACTATTAATCAGACAAAACCAGCAGCTGAAATGCACTGGGAAAAGCAGTGTACAAGCAGTTGGGTAATTATGGGTGTAACTTTTTAAGTTTAAATTTAATTTACATAGATGTCATGTTGTTTCTGCATGTCTCTAACTCCAAAGATATTCGGTCTATATTGATATAGAACAGGAGAAAACAAACAATCCAGACATTTAACATTTTGCTTGAAAAACTACTCATGAATAAATAAAATTGTTTGTGATAGGTGCTTTTTACCTCTACCAAAGAAGTTATGTGATGGGTACTGTTTGTTTGTATGTGTCTTACACCCCAGTCACACAGGCCTAGAGACCAGTCAGCAACCCCCTGGCAACCCAAAATCCCTGCGACCTCCAGCAACCTTTTAAATGACTGAAATTGAAATTTTGCTAGGTGGTTGCCAGTTCACTGATCAGTCTCTAGGCCCATGTATGCGGGGATTTGGCCGGATGCTCGAAAGGTTGTGGATGGATTTGCATGAGAATTTTACTTCAGGTGAGCTTGGTCCAACTAATAATGCATCATTTTTTGGAGTAAATACTGGTCCACATGTGAATCCAGGTGGGGTTTTTTTGGTTTTTTTGTAAGGATTCTTACCTGTTGGGAGACTGGGCACAATTGGACATTTCATATCATATTTTACAAATAATTTCTTTTAACTGGTTAAATTCATTTGCAACTTGCAGATCACTTTCTACTGATAAAAGGCCTCCAGTTTCAGTGGGTATTCTGCTGTTTTGGGGCAATTGTTGCAAAACATCAGATTAATCATTAGATCGACTGCAGTCCTGTTCTTCATTAATTAAAAATTCAGATGAGCCACTCCTGTGTTCTCTTGGATTCTCACAGGAAGAAAGTGTGTGCTTGCTGAAGGATCAGTCCACTTGGAGACAGATGGTAAGATAAAGCCAAAAAACAACTGCAGTCAATTTACAGCGATCTTATTTCTATGTAGAAACTGCCTCTGCTCCTTTGCTCAGTCTTTCCCTCAGTAGTGGGTTTAGCAGTTGCAAAGCGCTCCAGCAGGAACATATTCATAGGGAATCTTGGAGACCGTCGCTCCTGCCACAGCAACACCTACAGCCCTGCAGGCTGGCTGCTGCCATACAGACACAACTTGAGCCTGGCGCATGACAGCAGCTCCCCCTGTGATCCAGACAAAGGTAGTGTTTCCAGTGAAGTTCCTGGGAAGTCCTGATTTACTGAACTTATTTACCAGTAGTCACTTTCATTAAAGTCCACTTCTTAGAACTATCCTGTTCATATTTAAAATTTTGAAGTCCACACTCCTGGCTTCTTGTCATTTTTTTAACCTAATCCACCTCTGCATTGAGCCCCCATGTGACTGCAGCCTGCCACTTTGTGTTTTCCTAGTGTACAATGAGGTGTTTTGGAAAGGCTGTCTGCCTGGCTCCGAGGGCAATCTTTGCAAGGTGTGCATTGGAGGCACAGGGGAGACTACAACAAAACGCTGCACCGAAAACCACAATGAGCGTTACTATGGAAATATGGGAGCTTTAAGGTGCCTGTAGTGGATCGGCTGAATTTTTTTGTTCTAATTTTGAATTAAAGCCCTGCTTCAAAAGATAAAGAAATCCTATCTAAGTGTTTTATATTTGTCCTCTTGTTAAGGTGTGAAGCCATGCTAATGCACTTAAATCTGAATAAACAGATTTAATTGGCTTCTTGGGGGGTTAAATTATCCGATAGTCCAGCTATCTGACAAATTACTTGCAGTGAGGTTAGTTATACTAACAGTAAATAAATCTAATAAATCTGTGCTCCAGTTTTTTCAGTGAATAATATTTTAGTATTATTTTAGTTATATTTTAGGATCAATTAGCAGACGTATCTATGTGTTTCCGCTACAGAAAAAAAAAATTGTATCTGAAAAAGTTTGAGAAGAAGTTTGAGTCAGTAACTCAAAATTTCAAGATGATAACTCAGAATTTGGTCTTCAAGCTCTGCCTGGCAACCCCCCCCCCCACACACACACACAAAAATATTCAGTAGTGGAAACAAGCTTCTGTAGCTGCATTACAGTGTAAGTCATAGTTAAATTGTTTTGCTGAACTGACCCTTTAACCCGTTATTCATTGCTTATACTCAGGTGCCTGGTTGGAGATCCCAGTGGGAAAAGCTATGGTGACGTTGCCTTCCTTGAGCAACACAGCCTCCACATGAACATCCTCAGTGAGATATTCGCAATAACATTTTTGATGCCATCACCCACACGAGCACACAGATGCTGACTTCATATACCGAGTGCGTGTTCTTGTTGTATGTGCTGCAGGTTTGAACTCCACCGGCTGGGCAGAGGGATGGTTTGCGTCAGACTTCGAGTTGCTGTGCCCTGACGGTCGTCGTGTGCCGCTGTCAGACTGGGAGAGCTGTAATCTGGGAGTCATTCCACCAAATACCATCATGACACGACCAGTGCTCACAACACGAGTGTATGACTTCCTTATGAAGTCACAGGTATGCTTTTTAACAATTTTTACTGCTGATAAATTACTTTCCTCAGTGTATGTTGTAATCACTGCTTTTCATGCTTTTTATTCTTGGTGCTTTGACTTAAATAACTCAACTCTATTGCTTTGTTGTATAAGTTTTGCAGAATTCTATTTATCGTTCTATTTTTTTTAAAATCTAAATCTGTGAAGCTTTATGTTTTATTCATTGTGCACACGTGCAGCCTAAAGTCAAGTGGAGGAGCAGTACCACGCTAAAGCAAACCTTCGGTGCTGCAGCATGAATAAACACCATCATTTTTCCTTCATTGACATGCAGAATGAATCGCCAAAATACGTGCCACTGCATCTAGAACAATTTGATAGTTAAAAAAAAAATGAAAACAGCCTCTTCGTGCCAATAAAATAATCATAAATTAGCTGCATTTTGAATTCATACTGTATCACAGACTTTCTTGTGGTTATACTGTGTGCACAATTAGGTTGGATGTAAAGAATTATTAGAACCTGACCAGATATCCAGATGCCTACTGTTTTATTTTTTGTGATGCATCCTGCTGTAAATCAGAACAGAAGGGACACAGGTGGATATTTATACTTCTAAATGTATTTACTTTTTGTTGTTCAACCATATAGGAAGCTCTGGCAGTCAACCCAAACACAGAGTTCAGGCTCTTTGAGTCTCACCAATATGGAGAAAGTGATCTGCTGTTTAAAGATTCAACACAGTGCCTTGTACACACGAGTCACATGGACTACCGCGCCATCCTCGGAGAAGAGTTCTGCACTCACGTAGAAACAGTCTTTAACTGCACGCACTCCGGTACAACTACAACCCAACATGCTGGCTGATTGTTGCAAGTGTACAATTAAACTGTCACTAATGTTTGTCTGTTTTCCTTGCAACAGATATCCTGGAGTTTTGTAATCAGGATGTGTGCAGTATATTTTAATGGGCACACTGTCGAGAACCACCCAGCCTCTGCGCTTCAACTCTTCATCCACATATTTGTTCTGTCTGCAGACCATCACTAGTATCATCATTTTCACATATAAAACTCTACAAAATGATGAAAAGGGCTTCTTTTTTGTTGTTGTTGCTTTCACCTTTACTAAATGTGGATGCCATCGGAACTGAAAATGAGGAGTTACGTGTAATATGTGTTTTTCAAGGACACACAAAAAATGTTGTCCTAGATGTGAATAAGCATGACAGTAAACGCTTGGCATTATCTCAAATGCCATACATAGAACCTGTTATGATGCCCAGCACTGCAGTAATCTCTGTACTACATAAATATATAATTAACTGTAAAGTTATCCAATGTTTTTCAGAGTTTCTCAACATTTCACAAAAGCACTTCTGCTGTATTGGTACATTTTAAAAATCAAGGTGCAAATGGATACTGTTAGATATGTGTGGATATACTAAATAAATAAGTGATTTAATCAGTTTTAATGTTAAAGCTATCCTGAAACATCAGAGATCAGTTTAACAAATACATTTAGTGACTCTTGTTCAAATCTTACCAGATTAGAGAAGTCCAGACTATGTTTTATAAAAAAGACACCCAACTCGTGCTTATCAAGTGTAAAATATTTCCAACAAAGTCTGTGCATGATCAAGATTTATGCTGAAAATTTTGTCAAATTAACAAAAGCTACAAATAAATATATTTTGTGTATTTGTTTTTAAGTACAAACATTATTTCACAAAGTTTTCTTTATTTCCACACCAAATCTCTGTTTTTAATTTAGCCAGAGTTAATGATGATAACCTTTTATTAGCACTCCATTCAACTTAACAGTGTATCTATAGATTATACTTGACTTTAAAGGCACAAAAAATCCACATCTTCCCCAGGGCCTATCACAGAGTTGTTACACCTGTGATTTCATTCTATGTATGATGAGCTGGGCAATAACTTATAAATACTGACATAATATTTATCCATCTGAGCTCGAAAAAACTAAAAATGGCTTCATATGTATGTATCTTCAAATGAAAACTAATACTATCGCTTAAGCTAAAAATCATTTGACTACAACTCCCAGACTACAACGCGGCTGGGTTGGGTGCTACATTCAAAGGGGTATTTCCCTGGTGTTGCCAATGTTAGTCTCACAAAGGTTCCCGTGTTATATCAATGTGATTTACCATAGTATTCAACTGCTCTTTTTAGCTGCTGTCGCTTTCTGGTGCTGCTAACGTCACAGACTGTACACCGTAACTACCGCCGTAAGTCACTTATAAAGTAAGTAGCAAAGCTAGATGTTAGTGTGCGGTGGCAATGTGGGCTAAAAGAACGCATCCCAGTGACTGTTGTTAATGCTTCCTGGTATGTTTGCATGTTTATATTTCATATATTCTAGTTTTTTCGACACTCCTGCTTAAAAACTGTATAATGACAAGTGTATTATAAGATAATAAGTAGGGGTGATAGCAAAGCTTCATAGCTACCTTTCTGTCGTGGCAAAACATGGTGACAAAAAGTGTGTTTCTTTAACCACTGTTTACAGATGCTGAGATTGCCATGGCGGGTCCTTGCACCACACACAGCACCTTTAAGGAGCACCTCGTCAGTCCCTGCAGGTCTGCTGAATTTTGTCCCCGCCTGCAGGATCATCGATGCCCACTCACTGGAGCTCCTACAGGACTTTGTGAGCAGAGCCAGACGCCTGTTTGTCATCACCGGGGCGGGTCTGTCCACGGAGTCTGGCATCCCTGATTACCGATCGGAGGGCGTCGGGCTGTACGCACGCACTGACAGGCGACCCATGCAGTATGCAGAGTTTGTCCGAAGCGCAAAGTCCCGTCAGCGCTACTGGGCCAGAAACTTTGTCGGGTGGCCACAGTTTTCCTCACACCAGCCGAACTCTGCACACAAGGCCCTGCAGCGGTGGGAGGAGAGGGGCAAGCTGCACTGGCTGGTTACACAGAATGTAGATGCTCTTCACTCCAAGGCAGGGCAGAAAAGACTGACAGAGCTCCACGGCTGCGCCCACAGGTGAGAACTCACATAGCCCCCTGAGACCTTATGCCTTCTGTAGTGGTCACACAAAAAAGTTAAATTGGAATATATTTTTTCCTTGGTTCTTAAGAGGATATTCATCATAGGCAGAAATCTTTAAATAAGTGACTGCGGCAGTAGTGCAATATAAACACTACTTAATTAGGATTAAAAGTCGCCACATAGGTAAAGGTTTCTAGGTTTTATCGCAAAATATGGTTAAATTATCAAGTGTTATTTGGTTGGATTACTCTAGTGATGCATTCATGTACAAACTAAACTTTATTGTACAGTGCTGTGAGAAGGTTTGTGCCAAATTCCTGATTTTGTTTGATTTGTTGTTGTTGTTGGTGGTGGTGTTTTGTTTTGTTTTTTAGCATATTTGTCACACTTACATGTTGTTTCAGATCACATAAATTTATATTGGACAAAGATAACCCACATAAATACAAAATGCAGTTTTTAAATGCTGATTGCATTTATTAAGGGATAAAAGCTATCCAAACCTACCTGGCCCTGTGCGAAAAAGTGCTCCGCCTTGTTAAATCATGAATTAACTGTGATTGACCACATTTTGTGGGGAAAGCTAAGTTCAATTTCACTAACCACCCCCAGGCCTGATTACTGACAGACCTGTTGAATCAAGAATTAATTTAAATAGAACCTGTCTGACGAAGTGAAGCAGGCTAAACGATCTCAAAAGATCTGAGTCTGGAAAGGGTTACAAAGCCATTTCTTAGGCTTTGGGACTCCAGTGGACCACAGTGAGAGTCATCCACAAATGGAGAAAACGTGGAACAGTGCTGAACCTTCCCAGGAGTGGCCAGCCTAACAGAATTACTTCAAGGGTGCATCAACAACTCATCCAAGAGGTCACAAACAAACCCAGAACATCATCTAAACTGCAGGCCTCACTTGCTTCAGTTAAGGCCAGTCTTCATCTTTCAACAATAAGAGACGGGTAGAAAATGGAAAAAAAAAAAAAGGGGCCAAAATTCCTCCAACAATGTAAAAGACTCATTGCCAGTTATAACAAACAAGGGTGGCGCAACCAGTTATTCAGTTTAGGGGGCAATTACTTTTTTACATCGGACCAGGTAGATTTGGATAGCTTTTTCTTCCATTAATAAATGAAATCATAATTTAAGAAGTGCATTTTATATTTACTCAGGTTATCTTTGAGTAATATTAAAATTTGAGAAATGTGTGACAAATATGCAAAAAAACTTATAAATCAGGAAGCAGGACAATACTTTCTCACAGTACTGTACTTGGTAGAGGTGGTGCATACTGTTGTATCTCATACCACAGATTCATCATTAGATTTAAGATTAGAGAAGAATGCTCCAAAACAAAAATTATAAACACTTGTAGAAAAAGTGCAGCATGTAGAGCTTTAAAATGTTTATCATGTTTCTCTTGAAGCTTTTTTAATTTTTTGGCCACAGCGGCTTTATTGGCAGTATAGAGAGACAGGAAATGGGGGAAAGATTCGGGGGAGACGCTCGTGCATATAGGAAATGTTGTATGTTTGCAGCTTAACTGGCTTTATAAGACATTTTGATGATGAAACATGGGCGTCCTCAGGGTGTTGTGCCTTGGCTGTGGTGCCACCTCAGCACGGGAGGAACTGCAGAGGCGATTTCTCTCTTTAAACCCAGAATGGCGAGCTCAGGCGGGCACTGTGGCCCCGGACGGCGATGTCTTCTTGGAGGACGAGCAGGTCCTCAGTTTCAGAGTTCCCTCCTGTGAAGAATGCAGAGGGATACTGAAGCCTGAGGTCACGTTTTTTGGAGACACCGTGAACAAAGAAACTGTGCAGTTTGTGCACGAAAGGCTGGCCGAATCGGACGCGGTGCTTGTCGTGGGGTCATCGTTACAGGTGGGTCTTGGGTAAACCGATGAAGCAGTTAAAAAGAAACACAAGCTTTCAGTGTTTCTAGAGTAATTGTGTTCCTTTTTGATGTTTCCCAGGTGTACTCTGGATACAGGTTTTTACTGGCAGCGAGGGATAGGAAGATGCCAGTCGCCATCCTGAACATAGGGCCCACCAGAGCAGACCACCTGGCTGAGCTCAAAGTGAGTGGCCGCTGCGGGGAAGTGCTGTCAGTCATTCAGCCCCTCTGACTGGCCTGGATATAAAGTTTGAAGTGGTTTGTTGGTTAGGTTAAAACTACCTCAGATTTAAGAAAATACAGCAGACAACCTTAGGATGAAGCAAGCTTATCCTTCAGGGTTGCTCACTGTTTCCTGATTGTTAGTAATTCTGAGCTATAAATTTCTCAGACTTGAATCCAACTGATCTGCACACAGCAGGTTGGTGTCAGGTGTGGAAATCTTGGCTCAGCAAGCCAGAGGAAACTGAAAGAACAGAGGTGTGCTGTGTTTGTTGTGTGATTGCTGTTGTTGGTTTTAGGATGACACAGTAATGGCGTGGAGGTCAGCTTTGTGCTAAGCAATGAAAACCTGCAGGCTGCAAGGACAACAGATTTATCCTGTTTGTTTTCTCACTCTTGAATTTTTCATATCTTAACCGCTCAAAGCACCATCAGTATCTAATGATGCTGCCTTTGGTCTTCAAAGACAGAAACACAGATGGATATTTTGTGTTGCCAAGATGCAATATGTTTTTTCATGTTCTGCCACCAAATCTGTTTTAAAAGGTGCAATTTGGTCTCTTCTGGACTCCTTAATTTTTTATCATATAATGCTGAGACGGTTAGTAATGATTAATTTTAAATGCTGTTATATTCATCAGTTTTGGTGAAGTGCACAGAAATTGATTTAGAATAGTTTGAATTTAACTTACTCAGGCTGGATTTTAAGTGGCATTTGTTTGTCTTTCTGTAATAAAATATTCAGAAAGTAATAGTCATCTTTCTGGAATTTATTATCAGACTTGCAGGGAGGCAATAGCCAAAAGAGCTCTTTCTCTCCCAGTAGTCTTACTCTGGGTTTTGTACTGTATGTGCACAAGGCAAAAATCAGGTCATGTTGTATTCCATTCATCAGTATTTTCATTAGTAAATCAATAATAGTATTTTATTATTTAAAAAGTTCAGATGAGCTTGTTTTTCCTCATGAATTGCAACATATGAAACACGGTATTATCCACACAAGAATAAGCCACAAGCTGAGAAATTACATTCATGCACACGTTTTAAAATCTAGGTGGCAACTCTGATCATGTGGTCTCCATCCCATGGAACCTGCTGACCAGCAATGTGCACATCAACAACAGCTGATTTGACAGTGTTTATTGCAGTGATAAATAATCCAACACAATCCAGAGCATTTTGTTCTAAAGACAAACTCACACTAGCTTCACAAACAAACCGAGGGCAGTGTGACTATGGAGTGACCAATTGTGAGCTCCTTGAGGTGATTTTGCTGCTCAAATCTCTGCTGCAGACGCAGGGTCCAGGTTTCCAGGTTGGACTGCATCTCCTCCTGGAGAGCAGCTGGGACGCTGAAGGAATACAGACAACATCTGTGAGCTGCAGTGTCTTCTTGCCATGTTGCTGAAGCTGTTACCACCACGAGGGGAGTCATAGACAAACAGTTGTCAAAACTCTTGGTGTGATCAAACCAGTAGGTGACGGGGTAACCCAGTAAGAGCCCAAACACTGTGCACAGGTTCCACTCCTCACATGTCTCCCCAGCACTGATAAGTCTCTCAGCCTCGTCGAGTTGCTGCGCCCCTCCCAAAAGAAGCAGTAAATCTCGTGTCATGCCCTTCAGCTCTTCCCTCAGTGTATCTGCGACTGTGGGTGTCTCCTGTGAGTGGCAGACATCAATCACCGCCACGCTGCTCCTGTCATGAAGAACCTGCTCTAAATTTGATCTAACTGTGGCCGGATTAACAATGAGACTATTTCCATTTAAATCCAGCGTGAGCAGTGATTTAGACACAAGCTGGAGTGATTGTAAAGAGTTCAGATAGCGCTGAACCTGCTCCGCACAGGCGCCATTACTGTCGTACAGAATAGCAGGTTTCAACCCCAAATCTACAGCTGACACCTGAACAGCCAAGTCCAGACTCTGAGGAATGGAGAGGGACTTTCTACCAGAAGACAGACATTTACGAGCAGCAGAAACAAAGAGCTCTGAAGTGGACATGGCTTCACAAATCACATCACACAGGATGGAGGAGTCAAATAGGACTAGAGATGTTTCTAGTCTAAGTAGCTGATTAGCTGTAAGTTAGAGACAAAATCAAAAGATACTAATTAAATTATTTGTTTTTAAGGGAAAAAAAAGAAGCTAATACAAGTAAACATGGCAAAAGGTTTCAAAGTAAAACTAGTTATTAAAAAGGTTTCTCGAGCATTTATTTGTGTCCCTTGCTTCTTCTTTGTTGGCCCAAGTTGCCTAAACAAGAAGAAAGATGTCAGTGAGAACAATCTGTAGAATAACAACAGTTTAGTCAAAAACTTATTTATTATAAATGCATTCTGGTTTTGTTGAGTAGAGATGTGCACATGGATCACTTTTCTCTGGCTCTAATAAAGAAGATGACCTCACCATCATCCTGATGTTGATAGATCTTGGTCACATTATGTCACTGGCTGAGGAGACATCAGGTCAAAATCTGAAAGATTCCTTGCAACCCAAACGCCAGCTGCAAACAAGCCTAAGTTGACCAGAAGATTCCTAAAATAAAACCCAAAACAAAATAAGAACAAAAGGTTTAAATGATTAGCGGGAGACATACAGAACAATCTACAAAGTGACAATGGCAAGATTAACCAGGTTAAGCTGATGTGGATATTTATCTGTAAGGAACAGAAAGTCATTTATTCAATTTGTTAAATGATCTAACAGGCTGACTGATGAGCCATATCTGAACCCAGCATCCCTGAAGGTTATCAGTATTTTATATGCTCATCTGTTGCCTGTGTCTATACTGAAAACGTGCGTGTGAGGATGGACGACTGCCGACCAAATCTACCTGCGGGGTAAAATAATCTGGACCTGAATCTGATCATTTAATGTTAAATATCAGAAATCAGGAGGTATTCTAATTAAATGTTTGCCGTTCTTTGATCATCAAACTAAAAGCAGCTATATAACTACCTTTTTTTGTCTGCTGCCTAGCTGTTTCTGTCGTTACAGTGCATGAACGTGTCTGCCTGAGTAGACAAGGACAGACCCCTCCACTGACACACTGCGCTAACGTTAGCTAAAACGCTAACGACCAAAGAAACTCTCTTAATATTACTGCTGTCAGCACTTTCTCACCTTCTGAAGTCGTTTCTGTCTGTTGCAAACCGACAGGCCGAGCCAATCCACTCCATCACACCAGAGGAAGAGCCCTTTTTAGCGTTTGCCCCGCTCATGTCGCTAACGTGTGTGGTGTGGAAAGACGACAGCGGAAACAAGGGCGACAGAAGCAGGGGGCGAAGGATTTAGATGTAACACAGCTACGGTGCGCGATAAAGCTCAAACTCAAACGTGCGTCCTTCTCACTCACGCAGGACGTGCTGTTACATGACCAAAGATGTCTGCGACCAGGTACCGTCGGTTTCTGAAACTGTGTGAGGAATGGCCCAGAGACGAGACCAAGAAAGGCCGTGATTTGGGGACCTTCCTGCGGCAGAGAGTGGCTTCTGCCTTCCGCGAAGGTGAAAACACTCAGGTAATCGACTGGCTGGCTGCAATACACGACTCTTCTCTGCTATAAACAACCGAGCGAAGCTAAGAGGACAGCTTATTTAGAAGAGCAAGCTTCTGGCGACTTAATCCAAAGCGGTTTTCTGCGAATTGCAAGCGAGTGAGCAGTATTAACATGTCTGACCCATTAATGACCACCAAATGCTCCGGCGTTGTGCAGTACACCGCTGGTTTTGCAGCTTTGATGTTTTTATCTTATAATAATCAAATCAAATAATAATATTAAAAATATTAACTAGTGTTTGCAGGTACTTTACATCATATCTGCATTCCTAAACGAACCCAGTGACAATTCAAAATTAGCAAGAAAACAGGCTTTAATGTACAAGTCTGTTTGTAAGGAGTTAAGATGCTGAGAAAAATATTATTAAAAGCCGATTGTAATAACTTCCTAATCACTGCATGTTAAAAAAGACTAAATATTTCCAAATGACAGTTTGGGTAGGTTCAAGCATACCAGCAACACTGAACTGTTTTTCCTTTTTTTTTTTGGTAATTATATGCATTTGAGCCCAACCACACGTGAAATGAAATTTAAAGGTTACATTGACTCGCTGCTCCATCTTGTGGTACAAATTGGCATTACCCTGAAGTACTACCTTGGCACTAGTTGAATTTCACTTGATAACTCATAATGTTTTTTCACTTCACATTTCCTTAAAAGCTTTAGTTATTTTTGGAAATTCTGAACAATTTTAAATGTTTTTAAACATAAGAATTTACAGTAAGTACCTTTAAATGGCAGTGCATTAATCACTGGAAGATTAATGCACTGCCATTTAAAGGAAATCAGGAAGATTTCTGAAAAAATGTTGTTGCTGTTTCAACAAATGAGTTTTAAACTTAACCATACAAAGAGAGAGAAAAAAAAAACTCTTAAGTGTGGCTGTTTTTTGTGGACTTGGAAATGGGAGGAAAAAATGGGTATTGTACTGTGGTGTGACCAATCAAAATTAGATTTATTTATTTATTTATTTTAGCTCACTGGAGGGACTGTCTGGCATGGTGGCTCACAATAGAAACAAACAAAAAAAAACATTTGTGAGGGTATAGTGGTGTACGAGTGCTCATAGCATGGCAAACTTGTACATCTGAGAAGGCACCATTAATGGAAGTTTTGCAGCACCATCCTTACATATTTTTCAGGGACATCCTGCTGTATTTCAGCAAGATGATGCTAAACCACACTCTGCGTGTTTTACAAAACAGAAAAGGAGTCTGGGTACTAACCTAGCCCACCTGCAGTTCAGCTCTGTCATTTTAATATTTTAGATATTAATCCACAAGTCACGATTTCAGGCACCAGTATAAACAGCACTATACACCAGTACTAATATCTGTTTGGGATTTAAAGTTACTAATCAGTTTTGAGAATTTTTTTTTTTTCCTTTTTCATTCAAGACACACTGAGTGAATAAATGTGTCACATTTTAACCTTCAGTGTTTCCCCACTAGATTTCAGATCCAGAGAAATGTGACCAGATGTATGAAAGTTTGGCTCGGATTAACGGCAACGTATACAGACAACGTGTAAGTACATGTTTACATATCTGAGGTGTTTTTCAACTTTATTATAAGATCGCATGAAAAACCAATCTCCACAGCTGTCTTTGACTTGAGCTCTGTCGGCTAGTGAAGAACTTCTCCATTCTTTAAGGTTGTAAAGGTGCAGTTAACTTTTTCAGATAATAAAACATGTTTTAAATTTAGCACAAAGGTCTGGTTGAGCGCACTGGGTTAATGGTTAAAAATTGGTCACCTTTGAATTTGAACTGTAAATACAGCAAATGTTCACATAATATCCAGAGATGAGCAGATGGACTGTCTTCCTATTCTGAATCGCTCCTCTACAAAATTTGACAGAATTTTGGAGAAAAACTAATTTGTCACATTGCTGTATGTGTAACTTTTCCTTGAAGGAGTTGACTCCTTCAAATATTCTGCATACTCCAAATAATTTGAGTACATAAATGCAGTTTTAAATCATATGTTTTATTTTTGAAAGAAAATGTGTGAAAACCCATCACAGGCAATAAGACTTTTTTTTTCTTTTCCAGTTTCCTCGCGTGAGAGACACCAGCTTCACAGGAGTCACGGTGGAAGAGTGTAGATTACTTTTGTCAGGTATGGACTCGTGTGTGTGTGTGTGTGTGTGTGTGTGTGTGCTTGTGCGCGCTTGTGCGCACGCACGCGCTGTTGGTTCTTGATCATTTACTAAACATAATGTTATTATAAGGAGGCCCTGGGACTGCGACTTAGACCTCCTGTTTTTTAATTTCACAGGAAGTATGCAATCGATGGACAGAGGAAAAGAAGGGTTTGTGGAAGACGTTAATGCAGAGGTTCTCCTCCAAATCGCCAGAAGACGTTCCAGAGAAACCTACTGAAAAATAATGTTTTTTTTTCCTCACTCTTCTGTTCTTTTCTTGTTATATAGAAATAAATCTTATCATTTTGGTATCATTCTTTTGATAAATTAGAAGTTTATAAATTTCCTTCATCAAGGTTTAGTTTTTGTCATTTTGTTTATATATGGAACTGGCCACTTCATTAGGTACATTTTGCTAGTAATGGGTTGGACCCCCTCTTTTTCTTCAAAACTGATTTAATTCATGGCATAGATTCAACAAGGTGTTGGAAACACTTGAGTGATTTTGGTCCATATTGACATGATGGCATCACACAGTTGCTGCACATCCATGATGTGAATCTTCCATTCCAGCACATCCCAAAGGTGCTTTTGGATTGAGATTTGGTGACTGGAGATTGAGTACACTAAGCTCATTGTCAGATTTAAGCTTTGTGCCATGCTTTATCCTGCTGGATGCATCCGTTAGAATGAGGGTACACTGTGGTCACAAAGGGGAGGACATGGTCAGCAACAACACTCAGGTGTGCTGCTCAGTTCATAATAAGAGGACCAAAGTGCGCTGAGTACATCCCCCACACCACTACACCACCACCAGTCTGAACTGTTTGATACAAGGTAGGAATGATCCATGCTTTCATGTGGTTCACACTAAATCCAGATCCTGCCAACCAACTGTTGCGGCAAGAATTGAGACTCAAGATTAGGCAACATTTTTCCAATTTTGGTGAGCCCATGTGAACTACAGCCTCAGTTTTCTGTTCCTAGCTGACAGGAGTGGCCCCTGATGTGGTACAACTGCTTCAAGTTTTGTAAACATAAAATGGTGCAATGTTGACTTAAAATCTTTTCCTTAAGGAATCCTTCATTGGCTGTGTTGTGGAAATAACAGTAACTGTACAGTTTACAGTATCTTAGACTGCAGAATTTACTGCAGGTTTTCCATTTTTCCACACTTGAATTTATATAATTGAGATTCTACATTTTAAAATCCCAATAGAAATAATAGTTAAACATTTGATTTCCATCTCAGCTGTGAATTGGTTGATGGGGCAGGATTCAAACACTCGAGGCTGTGTCAGCTTGGCCTGCCTTTGAGAAATACACCTGACAGTTAATTCAAGTCGTTTGCAAATGAAAAATGTGTTACATGGATTAATTTATACATGACTTTATTATAAATTCACACTTGGAACATCATTTCTTCTTCAAAAAAGGCAAAAACCTTTACATATTAAACCTGAAAAATCCACACTATTTTCACTACATTCATAAGATATTCTGATCCATGTTGCAGTTTTCCTTATTAGTAATGACATTTCTGAAAATATACTGAAAATTCTTGTTTTGCAAGGAACAAAAATATGAAAAAGATTAGAAGCAGGCTGTCATACAGTTAAATGCAGCAGATGAAATAACGGCAGTTCAGGTGTAGATTCAGATGCTAAAGCGGTCGTCACTATTTATAAATGGCATCTTTATTTTGTCAACATATATGCAAGTGTTAGTATGCATGTGACAAGCCAGCATAGTTATATCAGCACTCTGATATCAGTTGGATAATAAAGTCAAAACTGAAAAGTAAATTGAGCTGTGTTTTTATATTATTTATATATATCTTTGTGTAGTGATTCAGAATATAAGTAACTTCTTCAAAGCACACAAACATGAGCCCTACTCTTCTTTTTCTCAGGGTTGTCCCTCCATATGCAGTAGTTAAGGCTGGCTGCAAGGCACAGCCAGCCCAGATAAGGCGCCAAGAGCAGTGTGGCAGTGCGGCTGATGGGATACCAGGACACCATGGTGGCTCCGACAGTCCCCGTGAGAAGCACAAGCTCAATCAGCGCCTAAATTGGGCAGAAATAAGGCATTTCAGGGACAGCAATGCCGATAGCTCAACTGCCACATTTACCACACCCCTATATTTTTAATGGTGTCCCAATAAAAATATATTTTAAGTTGTTAAACTTACCCATTTCAGCTTGTGTGCGCCAAAGAAAATAGGAGTCCAGGCCCAGTTCAGAGCTAACTGCGTCCCATAAAGCCCCAGTGGAACTAGTGCATCATCAGTGAAACCTCCAAGCTCTTTCCACACCAGGTAGGAACCATACCTGGAAGGGACAAAAATTCAAATAAGATCATTAAGAGAAGGAAGGCATTTTACAGACAGTGTAGGAATCAGCCGCAATGCTCTTACCCCATGCCTGTGTACAGACACGTCCACACTATAGGGAATGCTCTGTTTGGTGGGCGCCACGATGGTTTCTTCAGGGTTGTGTACCAGGTATTTACCTCTTTGCGTGTGATATAACCACCGTAGAGCCCTCCCAGGTGTGGCAGGACGGTGAACCCAGCCATTGGCAGCCACATTTTCTAGGATAAGATAGGACAGTTATTTAAAGTTACAGTGCGTAAAATTTTCACTGTCGGTAGAGTTCAGTTTTCTTACAACTCCCCAATTCAAGTGCATAATCCTAGCTACGGTAGCCACTATAAGATAAACGTGTTTTAGTCAGCCAAGAGAGATCACAAACATTTTATTTAGACTGCAACTTATAACGGCCACTGGTGGCGTGCATCTACTACTATTTGGACCAGATCCATCCTGGAGTTCCCCCCCCCATCTGTGGAAGGCCGTCAGTCCACTGTTTACCAAAGCTGTCAATGCCAAGGGAGAAGCACCCACATCTATTCATTCTAGAAGAGGCTGTATAACTTTGTGAAAGGAGTTCGACACGGGTCAGTGAGTCACTGAAGCTTGCTTCTGTCTTATGACGGCGATACTGACGGGAGTTATTGAGGATATGCAGAAATTTTCTGTTGGTAAGACTGCTGTTTTTGTCGCAGTTAGCCAGCATTTGTGAAACTTTGATGTGGATGTAATATTGTTGGACTCTGACGCTTCGTGAATAAACGCTCACACGCTGTGAGAATGTAGTCAAACTGTTTATCAGAGGGAAAGTGTGATTTTTTAGGATGCTCAAGCCCAACGTTAACTGACATAATGTTAGCTTATAACCAACTGCTGCCGGCTCTTGTCTGCTGACAGTAAGTAATGGTAACAATATGGGGAATAAATAAAAATGTTTATGCATGTTTCCATGTGTTAGAGCCAGAAACCACAAACTCACTGTTACTGATTTTTTATGGATTAATAAGTTTTTGAAAATGCATCAATCATTTGGAAGACATAATTATACACTAATCTATGTATATTTGTGAGTAGAATATCATTTTTTCTATTAAATAACTTTTAAAAAAACACTGACTACACCTTGAACCTCAGCCGAGGGTGGATATTCATAAATATCAGCGTTTTCTGCCTAATGGGTTTTGCTGTCCCATGACAGACTAAATTGGATTTGCACCAGAAAAAAAAACTTCAGGATTATGTTATGGGGCCATCCTTAATCAGTTTAGTTTTGGCACCTTTAACAGCATCAGAGATTTTTTTTTTCTCCTTTTTAAACTTCAAGGCAGGCATAAGTCAATTTCTGCATTTTAAAAATACCTAACAAACATGACAGCAGATTAGATTTGTAGAGACAAATGGGCCAGCCTTATTACGACTTAGAGCAGGAATAACATTAAGAACATTAAAGACGGGTTACACATTTAAGAGTCAATACATCACAACAGACGTTACATCAGCGTATCACTGCTCTAAATGACATTTTAAGGACTTCAGCCATAGCAAACATCACCAAGAGCATAAGGGTGAATTATTTTAACTGAATTACAGGCCAGACAATTAACCAAAAATGCTCCACACTCTCACTGATTGACCTCATTGTGTCCACTGGCCTTGGAAATACAGGCTCAGCTGTATTTTATGAGTTGAATTCCAGTTTTTATTAATTATTACTGCACGGAAATGGTTATGGCTTAAAAAGATAATGCACTATGACAGGAATTTTCCTGGCTAAAAATAATAAGCCTATAGGGGGTGGCTACACATGCAAACACGATTTACACCACATAATTAAAAGCAAAGAGTCTGTGTTACCTTTACTGTTATTTTTAGCTTTTATTTTAGCATAACAAATTTTAAGCTTGAGTAAATAAAAAGTAAATATATTCCTTTTTTTCCACGTGAGAAAAACCCCTGCATGAGCCTAATGTCTCTTTCATAAACAGCAAAGTAATGTCTGCAGCAACGTTACAAAAACACGTGACTTATTATAAATTTAAGCATGTTTCGCGGTTGTTCTAACGCAGCAGTGAAACGTGCTAAATTGAGGCTAATGCGTTTGTGTTTCCTGTGTTCATGTTCCCACACCTTACATGTGCAAACTTTCGGGAGGTCACACCGCACTTGAGCGACTCTAGGTCAAAGTTTGGCGGCGCAAAGTTACGTTAAAGCCAATTTTGATGTCGGGTGACTGTCAGACACGATTCAACTTCTTACCTCTCACCCAGCGGTCCGCGCAGCAGCGAACAGTATACCCGTCGTAGCAAGGACTAAATCTACAAACTTGGAGCCAAGTCTTTAAGCACACTGTCGTGCTGTGATATTGTTTGTCGAGTGGGCAGGCCCACCTTATCGGAGCGGTCAGAAACACTCCCCCCGGCACTCCCTGGATAACGAGTGCTGCTTGTGCAACCGAGCCAAACGCTATGACGTCGCAGCGTGGTTAGCAACGATTGGTCGCGAGGATAACATCAGGAGTTGTGTGTGGCGGTTGGAAGACGGTTTGGTAGCTGAATACATATGTTGCACAACGCTGCAATGGCACAACTGTTTTAAAATACAGACTCTAACGATATCTTCGCTTCCTGTTCGGTTTGTTATTCCGTGTCCTTTTTGCCCAGAAAAAACGGTCCGTTACGTGACAACAAAGATGACAACAAAACACCAAGATAGTTATCCTCCGTCATATGGCAGGCGTTATGCAACGCTTTCCCGGAAGCTTGTTTTTCGACACTGAAACTTTTTTGGGGGGCAAAATTGGGGGTTATTATCTCGAAATTTCAAGTTAGGTATCTCAATATTTCAACTTACTAGTTCAAATTTGCAAAGAAATAACTCGATATTGAGAAAATAACTTGAACTTTAGAGTTAAGTTAAATAAATAAATAAAATAAAGGGATAATAAATTTACCTCTGCCCGGTGAAGGCTTTGTTTCTGCTCCCAAAAAAACACCGGGCAGAGCTAAATCAATATTTTGTCAAAATGTTGTCTTACTCGTTCCCAATCAGGCACAAAAACACGGCAAAATGTAGTCTACTGCCTATTTTCCTGTATCTGTGAATACTTACCACATGTATAATACACAGAGGACCAGATGATAATCGATCATGAGATAGATTATCTTTCTACACAATCAAGTTTTATGGCATTTACACCATGATAACCAGGCCTCTCCACCCTGAACAAAGGGAGTGAGGGGTGCAGTCAAGGAGTGTATTGGGCTGAGTTGTGTTTTGTTTACATATGGGTTGTGATAAGGAGTTGTTAGAGGTGTTAAATTCCTGTGTATTCAGGTTGAGTAAAGGCCTATTTCGGCTAACTTCTCCTGTACACCTAATGTTTTACTTACATTGAGCAGCGCGATGCTGACAGAAAATAGCTTCTACCATGTCTACAAAATAAATGTCTTTACCTAGCTAGTAGGGAATACCCATAGATGTTAGATAATACTTTAAGGCCTTGATTTCACTTCCTTGTACTAAATTTACTAGTCTTCAATCACCTTTAAAAAAACAAAACAATAATGAAACAAAGCCTTGTGTGTTTTCACATTTTGTTGGATGGTAATTTAATACTTTCATTCCCATGGCCTTATGGACAGAAAAAAATTATTCAGTGGCAGAAACAAACTTTCATACCTGTCCTTTGTTTTCCGAGGTGGAAATAAGCTTCTGCAATACGTGACACGTAGACTTATTGGGTACTGTTTAAAATTAACATGACATTTAATCTGTTAAATTTCTTTATCACAAACAGATTCTGCAACAAATCATGAACATGCAATCATGCAACCAAAAACTCTTCTCTGTATGTTTATGCTGATATTTCCCTGCTCCACACTTGTTACTCAATTGTATTGGATTACATATGAGCTCAAACTCAGTACTCCCTGAAAAGTGTATTTATTCCATACCCATCTGAAAGTTGTAAACTTGGGTCTACAAGTGTGGCATACATCCTACTAGTAAAAAAGAAAATGGGGGAAAAAAATCTATTCTCATTTCTTGATTAATTGGCTAACTTTTTAAAGAGTGCACACTCAGAAAGAGGAAATGTGAGGAAATGTAGCTGGCCATGATTGGCCTACATTTTGTCACATGTAATGCAAAAATGTAGGCCAATCATGGCCAGCTACATTGTTACTAATTGGGTGTTTCATTTGCTCCATCACTAACTGAAATCATTGAGTTGGTAACAGGATTTATAACCGCTGATAAACAAACATCTAAAAAGTAAAGAAGAGATGGAAGAAACACCCTTCAACCACGAACATTGACAATATGTAGTTTGTGGACCGGAGGGCACACTGCAAATTTACTGTTGGCAACACGTGTCTGGGATGCGACAAACACAGCAAAAAGCTCATCTAAGCAGAGTCAAGCATAGCATAAACCAGTAAATAATTAACCACACAAAAATAATGTATGTTAGGGAAATATGTTTAATTTTTGTGTGTCTGACAGAAAAAAAAAAATATTGGAATATATTGATATTTCAAAATTTTAAATTACTGAATACAGAGTTAAAGTAATCTCAGACATGTTGCTATTGCAAATTATTGCATTCTGTATTCATTTACATTTTACACAACATCCCAACATTTTTGAAATTGGGATTGAAAAAAACCCCTGTATGAGACAGTGTAAAAGTTCCTGAGCACCTTGAGTGGGAGCTTGAAGTTCTCAGCCGCCTGAGGAGGTAGAGATGCTGTCTGGCCTTCTTCACAGTGTGTAATGTGATGAGTCCAGGACAGGTCCTGTGAGATGGTCAGTCCCAGGTATTTGAAAGTGTCTATTCTTTCCACCTCAGCACCACTGATGAGAAGTGGATGGTAGTCCCTCTGCTGCTTCCTGCTGAAGTCCACGATCAGTTCCTTTGTGTTGCTGAAGCAGAAGGTGGTTCTCCCGGCACCAGTTCTCCAGGCGGGAGACCTCTCTCCTGTAGGCTGTCTCTAGTTATTGTTTGCATTATGTTTTCAATTTTTTTTAACCAATTAATGAGGTTGAATTGATTGGCAACAACTGTATTTGTTAATGTTAATAGGGTTTAGTCTTCTAAGAAGACTAGTTAAACTAAAGAGAACTGCTCCTTCTGTCTTAATTTCATTGTATTTGAGTCCAGTTTTAATGCACACCACCACTTTTGGCTGGATAGCACTTCAGTCAACAGCTGTTGCTTTTAAATGTGCTTATAAATAACACTGACTTGAGTTTGCTCATTGACTCCTGTGCCTTATTTTGAGAACCCTGTGGCTAAGTTAACAAGTTTTATTAAATGCATACAGTACTGTGCAAAAGTCTTGAGTCACCCCTCTTCTCTATATATTTTGCTGGGAAAGTGGCACATAGGTGCAGAGATTTATTGAAATGTGGAAATACAGTACATGAGCCAAAAAGAGTTTGACCAATTGTAATTAGTTTGAAAGTCAGTATTTGGTATGACCACCTTTATTCTTTAACACAACCTGAACTCTCTTAGGCAGCTTTCTTGTAACTTCTTTAAGCAGTATTCAGGAATAGTTCTTCGGGCTTCTTGGATGTTGGCTGCCTTTTGTTAACTTCTCTGTGAAGATGAGCCCATACTGCTTCAATAATGTTGAAGTCTGGGCTCTGGGAGGCCAATCCATGACTGATGGGATTTGGCATGCATCAGACTTTTCTCACTTTTTCCCTTCCTAAAGATTGGTTTTCTTCCACTAAAACTATTTCTGATGAGGCTTCAGTGAGCAGTAGATGGATAAACTGACGAGCCAGATGCATCTCTCAGCTCCTGTATCAGGTCTTTGCTGGATTTCTTTCTTATTTCTTAAGGATATGACTTTCATATACTGTTCATCTGCTGTAGATGGTTTTTAAGCCTGCCACTGTTTTTTTTGTCCTCCACTTGACCAGTTTCCAAGGACACACTGTACACCATGCTGGGATATGTTTTCGGCTAATGGCTTGTTTATACTACTTTCTTATGCCTGTCAAACTGTGTTATCTCTGGCGTTTTTCATAGATTCAAGTAAAGAAATGTGAACAAATCATGTGTTTGTTTTTTTTTTATGACAGGCTATTAGTAACAGTAAATTATATCTTTAGTGCCTAAAGATACAACTTAAAATTGGTTCTTTATGGATTTTTTTAAAAATTAGTTGCCTTTTTTATGCTTGAATGATTGATTCATAGGTCACTAGTGGCTTACCAAAAAAACAAAAAACAAAAACAAGAAACCAAACAAACAAAGTACCCATGAAACTTTGGAATAGCCTTCCTCAGCTTATTAGATTGCCTCAATCATTGCTTTGTTTTAAGTGACTTCTGAAAACTCATTTTTATCAGTCATCTTGTCCTTAATCTTTCTCCCATCATGTTTTTCCATAGTTTACATCTAATGCATGGATGGAAGTGTGTATATTGGAATGTATATCTGTATGCTGGAACATCAGTCTATCCATTTTCTTCCACTTATCCTTTTCAAAGTTGCAGGAATGGAGCCTATCTCAGCTGTCATAAGGTGAGAGGACAGGTTGTCACCCTGTCACAAAGATAACACAGACAACCAGTCACACTCACACCTATGGCAATTTAAAATCCCCAATTAACCTAACCCCACTGACTGTGGGAGGAAACCAGAGTACCCAAAGAACCCCCCACCCAAACACAGGGAGAACATGCAAACTCCACACAGAAGGTGGATTTGAACCTAGGACCTTCCTGCTGTGAGGTAACAGTGGTAACCACTGCACCACCATGCTACACAAATAAAAGTTATTTTTATAATTAAAGTTATTTTTAAAATTGTCAGGTACATGGACTGGACTGAATATGTGTGAAAAAGCAGCCAAGGTTAAAAAACAAAACAAAACAAAAAAAAAACAACTTTGCAAGACCTTCAGAAAACCTGGAGAACTGCTGCTCAAGACCTCTTTAAAAAAACTGAAGGAAAGTATGGCTCCTTGGAAGGAAAATATAAACAATTGAGGGGTAGCTCAAGAACTTTACACAGTACTTCAGAGATGCTGGTAAGTGGATTTCATTATCTTTGAAAAGAGGATAGTAGTTTACCCATTTTTATGAGCAACCATAACCGGCTGCATGTGAGTTGTATCTAGTCTCCAGTTTTTTTAAAAAAAAAAGTATTTATTCCTTGAAGACGAGCACAGATTTAGAGAATAAAACAACCTTTCAGTCTCAGTAATAACAACAGGATAATTTAAGAACTTTTTTAAATGGAGGAGGTGAAAAACCCCCCAAAGCAAACTACAGGCATTATTTATATAATACACCAAAAGTGCATGTGCAGATAGAGATGCTGTTTGCTTCAGTTTAAAGTTTTTTTTGTTTGTTTATTTTTGCCCCTCCTCTCCTTCCGCCAAGCAGGCACACCTTTCCCTCCGTGGTCCTCCAGCATTTCTTACCTTCTTGTTGCTGCTTTCAGCCTCGTTGTCTGGCTGTGAACTCTCACCCCAGCTGCTTGGGAAATGTCATACAGGCAGAGGCCCGTGCTGCAGTAGGGGGGCGTAATAGGAGGGAAAAAAATAACATTTTCACTGCTCTCACTGCATCTTTTTCTATTCGCGTCTCTGAGGTGCAAGTGCCACATCCCCGCTATCACCACCACCAGCAGCAGCCGCCGCCGCCGATAACTAACCGCAGTCTCAATGCCCACTTCGCATTAGGGCTAGTATTAAAAAAAAAAAATCCGTGCCAGACATGTGAGTAGCAAACCATCGCTGTCGCTCTCCACTTACCCGTTGACTGCTGTGTGCTTATGCTATTGTATCCTCACACCAACGAGAACAAATGGTCATTGAACCGTGTGGTTGTGCTTGTGGTGTCACTGTGCTGGTTTCGTGGCTGCATGATCATATTTACGGGGCAGACGGAGCCTCGTTGGCGGCTTGTTTTGGGGCTTTGCGTCGGCTTGGCTAATTGAGCAACAAGGCAGTGATTTTCGGCTGTAAATAGCTCAGTGGGAGGGAGACCCATTCATTCAGTGGCCGTGTGATAAGTGTGTGATGTGGCTGTTAGCGCTTTAGCCTGCATGCAGTGTTTTTTTTTTTTTTTTTTTTCCAAGGTAGCGGTGGATTTGGTGTGGAGCAAACCCAGCCTGGCATTTCCAGTCAGATTCGGAGGCCCAGGTTAGAGCACACATAATGCGGCGGTATTGATGTGAAATGTGTTTGTGGTCCCTCTGAGGAGAACAAACTGAGCAGAAATCACAAAGCTGGTGCAGATGCGAGCGCAGGAAGCAGGAGATCTGTCAGCGTCTTGTTATTCTGGGATGTACTTCTTTACGAGGAACTCACTGTACTTTTTTGAATGACTGTAATGTTCTTAAGTGTTTGGGTTACTGCAGTAATTCATCGGTGAACATACTTCCTTTTAAACACTTAAAAATAATATATCAAATCCTGGCTTTTCTCTCCCCAAACTTCCAGGCCGGTATTGCCAGGGCTCTCTATTTCCCAAATTCAAATTTGATTTGGAATAAGGCAGCATGGGAGTGTGTGCTGTACTACTAAAAACAAACAAACAAAAAAAAACAGATGGGATGATGAGTAAAAATATTACTGCAAGGTGTGTTGTTGCATCTCTACTTTACAATTCAGCTAATCAGAGTATTTACTCCATTATATACTTACAAATAAGGACCTTTTACAACGCTGACAACCAGAGAGAGGCTCAAGCACTGAGCCAGTGCAACTTTATCTCTAAAAAGTCAAGTGTTTAATAATCTTAAGAATAGTCTTACTATTTAGTTTATTACAGTGTTTAATCCTAACAGGTTTAGTTGTTGGAAGTTTAGATTTTAAAAAAAAAAGGAAGCTCATAGGCATTTTACAATTTTGTAATTATTTTGGTGATTTTAAATTGTCAGCATATAGTGAAAAGGTGATGGGAAATGAGCAGAGAAAAAAGAGATGACATGCAACAGGTTCTGAGGCTTAAATCTCTTTGCCAGGATGTTCCCAATGACCAGACTTTTGCATAATGGTTGAAGATGAGGTTCTTGTAACGATTTCCAACTCTTTTGCTTAATCCTGAATGTCCCTCATCGTTTCAGGGGGCAGAACATTAATCCTCTTTGGAAGATGTCAGTCCAGCAAACTAATGGGCTTGTGATGCCGATCCCCAGTAGAAGATCCTGGGACTGAGAGGTGGATCCCTTTACACTGATGGCCTGGACTGAGTAAGATGGGGTTTTTTTTTTTTGGACAAAATGAAATGTTCAGTGTATTTTTTTTTTTTTAATATAAGTGCTGTGTGTGACAGTGTTACCTTCATCCATGACAGGTTTCAGCTGGCCTGCTGAAGCTATGGGGAGCTGTTGGAGCTGTCTATACAGAGACCCCATCCGAGACAACCATCTCACCAAATTCAAGGTCAGGAATCCCAAAATAATCTTGTATTTATTTACTTATTTTTTTTACTGGTTATTACTTACTGTACTTTACCAGCTGTACTGCTTATTTGCCTTTAAGCTGTAATAAATGGATATATTTTAAAGTGTTCCCAATAATCTACTCTCTCAATCCCTTGTCTTAATATGTCATGCTACTTCTGCTACTGCTAGGTCACCAATGTAGACGATGAGGGAAACGAGCTGGGCTCTGGGATCATGGAGCTCACCCAGACCGAGCTCATTCTTCACACGCGTAAGAGAGACGCCATCCGGTGGCCGTATCTCTGCCTGCGACGCTACGGCTATGACTCCAACCTGTTTTCCTTTGAGAGCGGTCGCCGCTGTCAGACCGGGCAGGGTAACTAACATTTTGTCTCTGTTACACACCTGTGTGGTTGTTGTTTTTTGTTTTTCTCCTCAGATGGCCAATTGCAGGTTGTGAAAGCGGTGATTGATCAGGGTCCAGCTTACAGTCTGTCATGTCCTTCGATAGGATGCAAAAAGGATTTGTCCTTGTGATGCAGTAATTGCTGTGTTTAAGGATTACAGTTTGAATCGCCACTGCGAGACTAAACATGCAGAGAAATACAAGAATGAAGCATGTTTGGTGGACTCTGCTGCACTAATAAGCTGTGAAGGGGGGAAAAAAGAAGAGAGAACGTGCTCCTCTCCAGATGAACTATAACAATATGGATCAAGGACATTGTGAGAAATCTGGAGCTTCAGTTGGAAAAACAAAGCAGACAATTTTGACTTCTTCTCCTCGGTTCTGCACGGGAGCTGTGATGTCTGTGACACACGTGACTGGATGCTTGGATAGGCTGGGGCTGAAATGGCAGGTGTTAAAACTGATGGCTATCCATCGATGTCCATCTGACAGGGAAAAATGTTGGGCTTTTGAAGCAGATGAAATATGAAGTGACTAAAATAAACCCAGACCTGAGACTGGTCTTTTTGCATTGTGTTATACACCTGGCGGTGTCGTGGAAGTCAGTGCTAAAAATTAACCACGTTGTTGATGTTGTAACTAAAATAATTAACTTCATTAGGGCAAGAGCACTGAATCACAGGCAGTTAGTTGGATTTTGGTGTCTCTGCTGGCAGAGCACTTCAAGTCAGGAACACTGCTGGCTTTTTATTCTTCTCCCAAAGAGGAGAACTTTCCATACATAAGGAGATGCGCTCAGAAGATGTTGGTCTCTTTGGATGCTTCCTTCATATGTGATGAAGTTTAACAGATCCTCTCAGTGACCGTCACCTGCTTGCTGTCCTTCACATTTCCGCCTCACACAGTGAAACTGACTTTAATGCACTTGTTTAAACCCAAAACAGATTAGATTTCTCTCACTACTGAATGAGAGAGAAGAATTGTCCACTCCTGTAATATGGCCAGTGTCTGTTTTAAGCAACAAAAGATGGAAAAAATATCCGATGTTTTTTTTTCTTTTAAATTAAAACAGTAAATTAAAAAAATGTATTGGCTTTCTTTTTCTTACTGTTTATTTATAAGGTGCCCTGGCTCTTTTTGTACCCTAACAGTGTTGTCATTGTCCCTGTTTTGATTAGGAATCTTTGCATTCAAGTGCTCCCGGGCAGAAGAGATCTTTAATCTGCTCCAGGAGCTGATGCAGTGTAACAGCATCAATGTGGTGGAAGAGTCAATGATGATGAGTCGCAGTGGCCACACACCAGAGATGGACATGTCTCGCACACCACAGACACCCAACAGTGAGTCACACAACACCCCGCACACACACACACAAAGGATGCACTTTCATTGTAGATGGTACATGCAGTAACACAGCACTAAATTTAGTAGAACTTGTTCAACAGTGTTTTTAAAAAAAAAAAAAAAAAAGCCTTTGCAATTTTATGTTGAAATGTTATTCTTAAACTGATTTGCCCACACACTTTCTCAGAGTGATGACTCCATCTCCATCTTTATTTCTGAATGACTCAGCCTCTCTAGGACACTCTTTTATACCCAGTCGTGCTACTGACCTGTTGCCAATTAACCTATTAAACAACTGCTCCAGTCTTTGGTTGTCACTGTCCAAACGGTTTCTGGCATCAAAATGAGCTCATACAGACGCTTGACAAATTAAATGTCTATTCAGTGCAGGAGACCTGGAGCTTTCCATGTACAGCAAGTTTGCGCAGCATAAAGACTGAAAATGGTTGGAAATGGGTAGCATTACTCAATGGGATGGATTTTGTTCAAAGGGAACAAAAGCTGACACCACCTTTTTATAAAAGGGTTCTATTAATAAAATGTGTAACTGTGTTTAATCTATATAAATACTGTATTGTAAAGCATTTGGTTTAAGCGGGGGTTCTGATTGGACCATTTCTTGGCATTGAGTACTAGTACTGGGAACATGGCAAAATCTTAGAGCCATAGGGAAGGGAATCTAAAATCAGGATTTTCAGTATGAAATGTAGTACAAATATTTAAATTAATTTGATAAAGAGAGGTTTTTATTCTGATACTGTAATTATACTACACACACCATACATTTATATCATTACAGGGATTAATTTAGACATTGTTTTTTTGTTACTTGAAGCTTAGTAGCTAAACGATTAAAATCACGACTTTTCCAGTAACAGCTTTAAATGGCAATACGACAATCTGTAAAGACAGCTCTTCACTAATAATATGCAGTTTGTTTGTTTTTTTTGGTTCAGTCTGCCCCCCTTACTTCCGGCATAAGGAAATCTTAATACATTTTGGACAATTCTTTGCTTCTAACTTTCTGGGAACAGTTTAGGGAAGGCCCTTTCTTCTGTTCCAGCATGACTGTGCCCCAGTGCATAAAGCAAGGTCTATAAAGGCATGGTTGGTGGAAGAACTTGACTGGCCCATACAAAGCCCTGACCTCAGCCCCATCGAACACTTTTGGGATGAACTAGAATAGAGACTGCGAGCTAGACCCTCTCGTCCAATGTCAGTGTCTGACCTCACAAATGCTCTTCTGGATGAATGAGCAAAAATTCCCACATACACATTTATTTAGAATGAGATGCCATTAAAAGCTTCTGCAGTTGTAATGTGTGGGTGGGCTCAATACTTTTATATATTGTCCCCTAAATCTGCAGCTGATAAGCTCTGTCAGCTTGGCAAGCCCCAACTTCATCGTATTTGTTTAGAGTCTATGCTATCTGGCAGGCAGCTGAATACTGTTCATTACCTGTTCAGGACCAAACAGCAGGGTGGAACGGTTACTGTGGGTGAGCATTTCTGTTAAAGAGCCAAACATAGTGAATACCAAAAAGTCCTAAAAGAGAGTCATTGTCGAGCAGTCATGTTGCTCTGTAACTGTTGCATGTGTTTACAAAAAAAAAGGCAACAGTTTGCCAACAAAGGTAAAATGGTTTCTACTGCCCCCAAGTGGTGGCAACATCAATTACTTTAGGTTTAAACAACAGATGAATGGGGACTTCTCTCATCTCATTTAACACTTTGAAGCATAACACAGCCAGAAAGACTTATTTGCATTATCACATTTATATTATTATACCAGGAAAATACACTACCATGTCAGCTGATTTAACCATTTTAAATACTTTTCAAGCAAAAAGGTCTTGAAAATGGATATTACTGTTATTCTCTGTGGCTTGAAGGTTGATGTTAGAGCTATGTTTGGCAATGAAAACATTGTCCAGCTTTGCCATATTTTATCTTTTGATTGATGTTGATTGTGGAACTGCTGCTGGTTTTCAAAGGTTTGCTTTGGGGTTGATAAATTTCTTTTTATTTGGTGTTTTTGTTTGCGTTGGTATAATCAACATAACTGAACAGGTTTAAACAAATATAGGAATGACCAGTCGTGCGCAACCCTTTCTCATGTTTTTGTTTTTTTTTTATTTAATGTATACACTGGTTTACTGCAGTGGGAAGAAAATACAAAATC
The DNA here is from genome assembly GCA_024447675.2 of Pterophyllum scalare. NCBI lineage: Eukaryota > Metazoa > Chordata > Actinopteri > Cichliformes > Cichlidae > Pterophyllum > Pterophyllum scalare. The sequence goes on from JAMQGT020014345.1 coordinate 135,317, forward strand.
TTTTTTAATGGCACTTTAACACAGTGCTTCCCTCTGTGCTTGGCATGCTTGTATGTGACAACCTTCTCCTGGGCCCTATACTGTGAAGCGAGTTCAGCATACCCAGGGTATCTTTCCGTCATCTGGATTTATTTACCCCAACAGTGGTGATCATAATAAATGTCTAGAAGAAGCTGGTCATCACCTCGCTAAGTTAACCTGACGCTCATCAGTAATAAATATTTATATAAACTTTAGCTGTGACTGAAAAAGTTTAGATCCTCCTAGCCTCTCTGCAGGAATGGTGATGCTATTTTCTGGATAATTGATTGGTCAGTAGGCAGTGATTTCAGACCTGTTGGTCTCTAATCTGGAACTTAACCTGCTCCGGAGCAGGTTACGTTCACAGTATAAGTTACCATGGAGATTTATACTGGTAAGAAGTGTACCACCTTCATAGTACAGAAAACCCAGGGTTAACCCTGAAGTTACCTGGATAAACCAAAATCCTGCTTCATAGTACAGGACTCTGATCTTTTTGTCTGTGTCTTTACCTGTTATGGAAATGTTTGCAGCTCCAGCATTTCCTGTCCAGGCTTTTCCCAATGGATACCCTGGTTATCCAATCAGAGGTGATTCCTCTCAACCGTCTATTGCTGATGATCATGGACATAGCCTCATGGGTTTGGAAGACCAGGTAATATCGCTCCATGCTATTTTAAGGCCAGTTTTCCTCTAGTACCTACTCAGTGCGGCTTGACTCGACTCGGCACGGTTTGTAGGCTTTTCCATTAGGTCCTGGTACCAGGTACTTTTTTAGTACCCACTCAGCCAGGATTCCAAGCGATCCGAGGCAATCCGAAAATGTGACATTGAAGAACAGCGTACCACTGATTGGCCAGGGAGTGTCGTCACTAGCTGAGTCATGAGAGCAACTCCTTCACCATAATCAACCGTGCCATTATTAAAACCCGACAGCAAGAAAATGGTGGCACGCAAACCAACACCGTGGTCAAATGAGGAGGTGCAGACATTTCTGTACTCTGTGTCAGACGAGAGAATCCAGAGGGACTCGAAATGGGAAAGTTTATCATGAGGTCTCCGAGCTAATGGCTCCCTACAGGTACCATCGCACAACACAGAAGTGTAGACGTGTTGTGTTTGAGTCGCTTACAAATTATGTCAAGAGACTACTGTCCACGTTGCTGTATCGACTCCACCCGCATTGAGGTGGTTCTCAATTGTAATGGAAAAAAAAACAAGACCGTGCTGTGTCGTGTCGAGTTGAGCCATGCTGAGTAGGCACTAGTTGAAAAGAGGCGTAAGTGGACTTTAGCTGTTCTATTTCTCAATATGACCATGTCTTTATTTTCCCTAACAGACCCACACCTATGTAAATACTGTGAGCATGGAGGGGGATCTTTCCATGCGTCATTGTGTGCACTCTCTACCTAGTACTTTTCCTGAAACAACACGGGGAGCCATGCCTGTCGGGGGCCAAGGAAATCCGCAGTCCAACCTGCGATGCTGTCCCCTCGAGGAGCATAAAGATCCTCAGGTGTTCTTACAGACGTCATCACAGGAGGTCAAATTCATGCTGGGTCCCACTCCAGCACAACGACATCTGCTGGAGAGAGAGAGAGAGAGGGAAAGGCATGGGCACAATCCTCATAACCTTCAGCCAGTAGAGGGTGCAGCAAGCTCAGAAACAGAAGGAGATGAGCCCCCTTTGCACCTGTGCAACTCTCACTCCTATCACCATTTTCATCATCACATGCACCGGCACCCGGGCCACGAGCACCAGGATGGCTGCCAGAGTGGCGAGCTCACCTATGAAAATATCAATGGCCTGCGAAGCGGCCGTAAGCAGCGTCTGAGTCCCAGCAGCGTGTCGCAGTCTGTCGGTTCAAGCAGCAGCAGCAGTACTGGAGATAGTCATTCTCACTCCCTCTTGCATGGTCATGGGCAACCATCTCTACCCCCGCAGGGCTACCCCTGTGAGAGAGGCATGGGTGGAGGTCATCGTCGGACAGCTCTGCTTAACTACGAGAACTTACCCTCTCTGCCGCCGGTGTGGGAGTACAGCGCTCTGCAGCGGGATGATGAGCAGGAAGAAGAAGATGATGACCAGGATGAGGAGGAATATGAAGAAGAAGAGGAAGACTTTGATGAGTATGAGTTCTCAGAAGGCCCCGGGACACCCAATGGGTACCATCAGGACAGTCGGGGCATCCACAGAGACGCCCTGCAGAACTATGTCAACACAGAGCAGGTCCAGGCTCCCCGGCTTCGACATGCCTGCCCCCCGCATCCACGGCCGTGTCACCCAGACAGAGGGGGGCGAATATTTAGCTTTGATTTCCGCAGACGATCGAGGTCAGGGGTTGGAGGCTGTGAGCACAGCCACATGCCTCCATCACGGCAGCTGAATTACATCCAGGTGGACCTGGAGGGAGAACCTCCCTGCCAAGCCCTCAGCAGCGGGGGTGCCCAGACCCAGCCACAGCACCAGCGCCTACCACTCAAAAAATGTGGTCCACAGGCACCCCGGCGCAGCGAATGCTACGCAGTCATTGACCTAAAGAAGACCGCTGCCATGTCCAACCTGCAGAAAGCGCTGCCCAGGGATGATGGGACTTCCAGAAAGACTCGCCACAACAGCACAGACCTGCCTCTGTAAATGGTGTTCAAAGTGAAAGAGGAGTGATGAAGACAGATGAAGGCTTATCCTCATCTTAGCACACTGGACCCTTCACTGTCATCCATCCATTCAACTGTCGGGCTGATCAGTACAGTACAGGTACCTAATTAGAAACTTACTGAAACCTATCTGTGCATATAAAAGGAAAAGAGAAATCTCTGAGGAGAATTTGCCATTTTATTCTGTTACTTGTCAGATATTTGATGTAAAGCTCTCTGGAGAAGTCTGCAGTTTTTGTTTTTCTTGCTGCAGATACTGTTTGCTGGATATATGAATATTATGATATATATAAGCATAAAGTCTCATATAGGTGTAAGGCGTGTATATATGTGACTTTTTGCTTAGCTTTGGCTGAGAAGTTTAGCAGAGAGTTTTAAGCAGAAGCAGTCATTGCCATAATGTATTAGTGCAAATTTTTAACATCATCTACACTCATGAATATTGTTGCTCCTATGATTTAGTTTGGTTACAAACACCAGGAGTGTCAGAGTTGTGACCCTCATTGCAGAAATTCAGTTGGTGGCATGAAGGAAGGTAATGGTTCCTCCCAGATATTGGTCAATCTTCATACCTCATCAAAAGCACTTAAATAATATGTTGTGGCTAGTAGAAGAGACCATTGTTTATTACTGTATGCCTATAGAGCATTTTGCACACAATCCTATGGAATTGTATTTCATCTCTTTTTTTTTTCTTTTTTAAGGAATAGTTTAGTTCAATCCAAGCTAAAAAAAAAAAAAAAAGATGGCTTAAATAAATACAACAGAATATGATATTTGAAGAAATGTACTAAACTAAATGATGGTAAAAGTAGCACACATGCATTAAATGAGCTTTGGCTCCCTCCTATTAACATGCAGCAATTGAAAAAGTAGCATATCAACTTTGATCACACCTCCTGCGTATCATCTCAAACCTGCTGAAGGTTCACGCTTGTCACGTTGCACTTTTGACCCTGGGCTGCTGAAATGCTCTTTGTCACTACTCCCGCACCACTGGAGCCACAGGTTGTGTCCTTTTACCAAAAACAGGGGGGGCCAAATATTTAACGGAGATAATAATGTAGATAGGGTTTATTTAAATGTTCTTGATGGAGACGCTGATAACCTCAAATAGTGGCATTAAGCTATAACCTCACAGGTAACGTTGTCAGTTATCAGGTATGGATGGTGTTTTTAAAAAGGGTGGTCACAAAATCATCCGGTGAGGCTAATTCTAAACCGTGATCATATATCTATTTATTTATTTATTTCACTTTTATTTATTAATTCTTTCTTTTTGTTAAAAAAAATAAAGGAAGAAAAGTTGTAGTAATTTTGTTTTCCATGTGATGACCAGCGTTTTGTAATCCAGTTGGTAATATGGAGACCAAAGTTTCACCTTAAATTACCACTGGACACTGATGTATTACTGTTATAACTGTGCTTAATTATATTTTAAACAAATGAAAGACTGTATTTATATTTTAAGTGCCAAAACTTAATTGCAAACTGTACGATGAATAAAAATGTGCCATTTGGATTTGTAGAAAACTATAGGACAGAAAGGCATAAGAGGATAACAGTCAGAGGACAAAACAAAATCCTGCTTTTTAAGGATAATTCCGACTAAAATAAATAAAAACTGCACATTCCACCTCATCCACATAGACAGCCATTTCAAAGGGGGATATGAAAATGGTAACCTTGTGGTCTGATAATCACTGTTAGGGTGGTTTTTATGCTGCTACATGTACATACTAACAGTAGCCCATGAAAGCTACATGAAAAAACAATGATGTGATGTCAGATCCTTTATCATATTGTTAATAGAAGTAGCATTGTTGTGTTCTCCTGAGATTTTTTTTCTTTCCAGACCAGTGGAAGTGTCACGTGCCATTTAACCGAATGTTCAATTTGAGCAGCGTTTCATTTAATGGAAATTATTTTTTGACAAACTAGCTGTCTGGTATGGGGAGAATTAATGGAAGCACATGAATCTGTCATCTTTTTCTTTCTTTCTTTTTTTTTTTGTTTCTTTTAAGTGAGCATTCACATCAGGGTGACGTTTTCAGCCTATTGAGGAAGGCCAGATGTTCTATGTTTACACATATACCGGCTTTTGAATGCAGATGTATTGTGGCATTTAGCTGAAGTTGGTCTTTTTTTTCATGGAGCATTTAGGAGATTAAATGAGACAAAAATACAGTTCATTTATTTATTACATCTGTGCATGCATGGAAGTCTAAAAGCATAATCTCTAAAGCTGCATTAATATTAATAATGGGTAGAGCCCAACCAAATTATTGGCAGGCATGTATTATTGGCTGATATTAGCTATTTGCGGTTCTTTCCGTATTGTGATTTATATTAGATGATAATTTTAAAAAAATTAAAAAAGAAGAAACTGAAAAGAAACAGCCTTCAGCCACATTTTCAGTGTTGCGATTTTCTGTCCACCAGAGGGCACTGTGCAGCTTCCCTGTTGGCAACACCGGTTTGAAACGCTACATGCACAACCAGCTGATCCCAGCAGTCAAATGACCACACACAACAAATATTAGAGTAATCTGTTCCATGTGTCTGAAAGAAAAAACAAACACACTCTGCCTTAGAGCGTGACAACACAGGATTTTAAAAAATGGATTTATGTTTATGATTGGTGATTAGATCAGAAATCACTTATGTGAAGCTAAAACGTCTGCCCAAGTTCTTCTATTCCCTGAAACATATATATTTCAGTTCCTGTTTCAGATATTTAATTTTCACTGATATAAAACAGAAAGTTTTTAACTGTTACTGTTGTTACTTTCAAGAAAAAGCAGTAAATTCTCAGATTTCTCAAATTTGATTAGCTGTAACCAGAAAATTTGAGGTATTTTTGCTTTAAAAATAATTGATTACTTATCAAAATGGTCAACAAATCAGTTAATTGGTTGCCAAAGTAAAATAATCTCCCACTGTTTTATTTTTAGTAAATGAATAAAAAGTTTTGTAACCCCCCCCCCAAAAAAAACCAAACAAACAATTTCTTAATAGTAACATCACATAAAAACAAAAGTACTTTTGCTTCACGGACATGAAATAAAAAAGGAAACTCTCCTCTATTAAAAAAGGCCAACTTGTAGCTGCCATTTATTTTTATACTCAGATTTGCAAAGATATTAGTGTGACATGTCAGAGGGATGTTTACATTTTTGCAATAATGTGTAATTCATTGTTTTGCCAATCCAAATTGGACCAATATTTGAAGTGTGAAATGTCAAGTCTAAAGAGGTGCAAGCTTAAATGTGTTGAAATCACCTGTTCTTCTGTGAATCAGCAGTCTTACTTCAGATACAGTGGTCCTTTATCAACCTCGGTAGAGTGAATTTAACTTTGAAAGTTAAAAAAAACAAAACAGTTTTCTTGATTGTCAGTTAGCTCACATTAACAGTGCCATACATTAGGTCACCAGTGCCAGTACTTCAGAGTTTATTGTATTACGTTTTTCTAAGTGGTGGCGACGTATCATAAACTCAGCAAGTCATCCAGATTCTCAGAATAATATTACATGTGGTATTTAAAAAAAAAAAAAAATCCATGTTGGAAATGTAACCATTTTTTGTTCTAAAACAGTAACTACCACTCAGACCAGTCCTTAATCAGTCAGCTCCAAAGCATTGGTGATATCTCATCACTGCCGAGTTCAAACGGACTCAGTGGTCATAAGATAACGGCACCCGCCTCATTACTCACTGTGATTGGACCGGTGCCAATGTTATCTCAAGCATTTCATTTTCATAAACTTCGGTATTTATACCCGGGGCATGGTTCACACAGGTGTCTAAGAGGTTATTAAGTGATACTTATGAGTATGGTTGTTTGTGCTTGTGCAATCTGCAGGGCAAGTGGCCACAAGTCCTCCCGTTAGGTTCCCCATACAGCATTTATTGAAAAGGTTGTTTAAAAAATAAAACAAACAAAAAACACGTGTTTATTGTGGAAGCGTAATTGCGTATCTTGTCCATTAAAAAAATAAAATAAAATAAAATCTTGTTGTGCCTTGCATTTTCAAGCTGATGAAATCTTTTTACTGCTGTTTATGGCAGCATCCTGTTGGAGACAAGAAAATCAGCACCTCTTGAAGGCTTGGAGACTGAAAGGAAAATGGCATTTAGTAATTTGTGTTGTAATTTGTGATAACTCCTGATGATCATAAATCACAATTAAAAAAAAAAAATTTACTTTTAAATGATGTCTGTTAGAGAAAGAGAAGTTTGGCATTTTAGGATACATGACTATATGCTTTCTTACTAAGAGACTGATACCGCTCTCATGTCTGTGCTGTGGATTGCGTATCAAAGATGAGCATATGCACTATTAGTAGTTTGTAAAGTCCTGATTTGAAGCCTCGGTTTTTTCAGATTATCTGCTGCTACAATGATTTTTATTGGACTTTTTGAGCAGAGGGTCGAGTGCAAAGCTATCAGCTAACGCTGGCAACCTTAGTTGCCTTGGACAGTGCACTTGTGCTAAGTAACATAAATAAAACAGAATTTTTTTGTTTTGTTTTTTTGGCTTGAAAAAGAGAAGTCCAGTGTACCAGCTCAAATTTGGGTATAAAATATTAATTCATGTTATTTGCCTAATAAATAACAATGATTTTTAAATAAGTTTTTGGCAGATTTTTTAAAATATTTGTTCTCTTGTTTTTTTATGGCAG